>BMAW01055730.1:486629-522714 GCA_019974015.1 Nephila pilipes
AAAACTGACGCCATGACTTTGCCAGCTGACTGCTGCGTTTTCGGACGCTTCGGACGGCTTTCGCCAGCTGTGCGCCACTCAGATGACTGCCGCTTCGACTCTGGAGTGTAGTGATGTATCCATGTTTCGTCCATGGTCACGTAACGACGCAAGAAATCTTTTTTGTTGCGAGTAAATAGCGATAAACAGCTTTCTGAATCATCGACTCGTTGCTGTTTTTGTTCCATCGAAAGCAATCGCGGCACCCACTTGGAAAAAACCTTTTTCATGCTCAATTTTTCATGAAGGATAGTAAATACACTTCCATATGATATCTGTGTCATCTCAGCAATCTCACGGAGCTTCACTTTACGATCTTTCATTATAATTTTTGTCACTTCACTCACATTTTCCGGTGTAACGGCTTCCACAGGTCTACCCGAGCGTTCCGCGTCATTTGTGTCGGTACGACCACGTTTAAACTCGGCAAACCACCGACAAATCGTTGCTTTTGATGGACAAGAGTCCGGGTAACATTTTTCAATCCATTGTTTCGCTTGCACGGTGTTTTTACCCATTAAAAAACATTGTTTTATCAGAACACGAAACTCGGTTTTTTCCATTTTTTAAACAAACTACAAAACGACTTTACTCCAACCTCGATAACTCAGCTGTTTCTGGTCCGATCGACTTAAAATTTGGACACGTTTCAAGCAAAGGTTCGTACTCTAGAAAGACCTGGTTACTGGTTTACTACGAGCGCCATCTCTGGGTTAGTCTCGGGAGATATTGATTGATGTGTTACGTTGCCATATGTGAATATGTCGAGAAACCTCCTTTTTTGAAAAATCAAAAACAAACTTTCAAATGCAATTAAAAATTAGCTACCGAGTAAAATTCAAATCCCTGTAACTTAAGTTCTAAATAAAGTACAAGAAAAATTCGGTTACTATGCAGTTTAGCGTAACCACCCTTGGCGACAGGAATTATTTGGCGACATTTTGCCAAATGTGGCTACCCTGTTTTCACTGTGGTGGCCTTAGGCGTGGCAACCCTTTCGAATTTGCCATATGAATTCGGATTCCAGTTCACCTGCTATTTTTTTTTTTTTTATATACTTCTCTCTGACCATGTTCCGCCAAAAAATCGCCAAATTTGGCGATTTTTCAAATCTCGCAAAGTGGTTACACTAAACTGCATTTTCACCCAAAATTCAAACACTATTAGAAAGAAAAAAGTTAAAATTTGAAACTGACATTAAAATTAGAAAATCGAAAATTTTGACAAAAATGACATTGTAAAGATGTACGGATACCTTAAACTCACAATATTACTTGTAAACATCAGAAAGGTTCAAAGTATCATCGTTTCTTCGCGAGATGAAACCGGATTACGCTCCTCAACTAACAAATGGCGAGATTCGGAATTCCTTAGATTTTAATCTCGAACGCAGTGCAGCAACTTTGTTGGGAAAAAAGTTCTTTTTGTGAACGTCAGAGGTTCAATACTCTTACTTTCTGACATTCATCGTGAATTAATCACATCAAAAGCTATACTCAGTTTTGTTAAAAGGGGATTTATAAGTCTTAAATTCTCTACTTCTATAGCATATGAACTAATAGAATTAATTCGCTGAATCGAAAAGTGCTTCGAACACAAATAAAATTGTCTTAGTCTTTTCTTTACTGTTATTATATTCACATTTCTTCGAGGCATTATTTCGAATTAGCTGTGTTGCCGAAAACAGACATCATATATAAAAGAAAAGTAAATACACTTTTAAAAATTTATTTTATATTTACGGAATTTTACTTTCTTTATGAGTGCAGAATTAAGAAGTTAAATTTTTTAAAAGGAATTAATTGAAAAACCATTATCGAATGCTAAGGAACAACACATTAAAAGTAATGCATGACGTAAAACGAGAGGCAATTAAAGCATTTAATAAATGGGTAGTCATTTTTAAATTATCACTTGTGCCAAGTTAATAAGGCAGCCTTGTATATGCCCTAAGAAATATGGGTACTGAAGAAAATGTTTTAATAATCAATTTTAGTAAGTGGCATTTATTTTGCATGTTAAAAGAGATTCTACTTTGATAAATAATTTATGAGTCCAGTTTGACCTCTTTAACAGGTAAGAAAATGTTTCGATAAAAAACGGACTGACTTAATAATCGACCTGAATTAACGTGAATTTATTATGAACATGGTCTTTCTCCCACTTTCAATATGTGTAGTGTTTTAAAAATTGTGGAGTTTAAACCGCACAGGAGGAGATATATTGGTCGTGAAATGTTTTTTTTTAAGGTTTTAATATCTCCCTCCCCCCCAAAAAAAGTATTAATAGATTGCAATACTTCATATACATTTTAAATTAAAAAAAAAATTCTTCTGTTGTTAACAAAATGCCTGCTTGCAGTTACGTTTATTACATAGTGATCGATTTTAACATTGCTGAATTTATTTTAAAACCGCTTTATATTCATATTTTCAATTACAAGACCATGATTATTTTATTAATGTCACTCTTAGAAGCAAAGATTTTGGCGATAGACCTCATAAATATGAACCTCATGCAAAATTGTGAGCACCCATTTTCACTCACTATTGGCACCCCCTTTCCAAGCTTCCATAACCATAGTAGCCGAGTGGCACGGTCGCGAGAACGTGGCAGGCGTCGTTTTCCCCGAGTTGAAGGGCCGAGGAAGTCTAGTGGTTTTGGTTTCGGATTTGTAGCCGGCGGTTTTCGTTTTTTCGCGGGTTCGATTCCTGGCCGCTAAAGACCCACCGGGTAGCCGGGGCTGATGCGCGTTAAATCTGTCGGGGCCCAAAGTCCTCCCGTTGGCGTGGTGTGGAAGTTAGGAGAGGAGGCGCCAGCTTAGGTGTCGTCCTCGTCACTTGACAGTGGTTCAAAATTACGAGGTCCGTTGCCAATAGCCCTTGTGTTGCTTCTAGTGCGACGTTAATAAAAACTAAACTAAACTAAATCCCGAATTGGAGTTGGAGTCCAAATAACACTAAAGACTCACCGACAAATCTATGCAGGGTGTTTCGAAACTCATGGGCAAAAATTTAATATATGACAGAAAATATATATACAAGCAATTTTCAACTTCTAATACATACATGGAGAGCAAGTGGTGAATCGCTAGATGGCGCTGTCATGGAAAGCATAAAGCGCGAGTTTACTTGCATATATTTTCCACCGTTGGTTTTCAGGAGGTATAGTGCCGTACAATAATCAGAAAAAGGCCACAGCCTAAGAAAATCCTCGCTGGAAATGACGATGTGTAAGAAAACTCGCGCTTTATGTTTTCCATTACTGTACCCTTCTGTGGCTCACCGCTTGCACCGTGGATTCTTGTGGTGGACGAAAAAAGAACGAAACTTATTTTCGGAACATTCCTCATACTTAGGAGTATTTCAACATATAATTTTCTATTATTTACAATCTGTTGAAAGAACTTTTAAATGTTTTTTTTAATCATATGTTTTTTTTATCAATTTGAGTCTAAGGTTTAAGTGCATCTTCCTTTAAATATTATAGGAAGTGGTTTTTATTTATTAATTAATTTTTATGTCTATATTTTTGAGAGAATCTCTCTTCAATCATTCCCATACAACTTTCGAATGATTTTTTTCTAAAGAAGCTTAAAAACAAAGTATATGCATAATTAAAATTCATAAAATACGTAAGAAATCCTTAATAAATCGAGATAAGCTGCTGTACTTACATGATATATTCCTTTGAAAAACATCAATGAGCTGACGATTGAAATGAATTGATTTTTCTAATTTTTTCTGCATTAGAAAATTAAGTCGTATATATTCTGCTAAATCGTACAATATAGCTTCAGAATTTTCAACCTAAAAAAAATAATAAAAGCATTTATTGTGATGTATAATTTTTTTTTTGTTTGAAAAATACACTTTATCACGGAATTGTATGAATATATGTTAAATCGGTTGGCTTAAAATATATTAAATCTCAAAAAATATAGATTAAAATATTGCAAAAGTAATATTCAAAATTGCACAGTTACTTAGCCATATAATTTAAAACGTGATATTTTGTGTTTTACAGGATACACTTATTAAAAAAAAATCTATAAGAACTTGACAATTTAAAGTGAAACAAGTCACACACACACACATATATATAAATTTAAAGTCAATTCCTATTTAGATCAATAAAGAAAATTTTTATTTTAGTTATTTTTTATTAAATAATTACAATTAATAAAAGTATATCTATATACATATGACAGAATCACAAAATTAAGAGGCAAAAAAAAAAAAAAAAAAATTACACGATAAACACACTTCGTCACTAACGGTATTTATTCCTAAATTTGTATCCTGTTAAATATCTTATATAAGAGTAATTTTTTCTCCCATATAAAACTAAAATTAATTATTTGAAAATCAAATAAATTTTTTTTTTGTTTCTACAAGATTCGATCCGAAGGCATGAAGACTCTAAGCCGATACTCTACCAAAATTGCCATTGCGAGACAAGTTACATAGTAGAAGCATTGGCTTGTTTCTTAATTCATCCGGTAAATTAAATGGTTGGAATGCAGTTTAGCCCAACTACCCTTGGCGACAGGAATTATTTGGCGGTATTTTACTAAAAGTGGCAACCCTGGTCCGATTCGTGGACTTAACGCTCAGCCAAAAAAATCGCCAAGTTTCGTAATTTTTGAAATCACGCCAAGTGCATTTTCACCAATTAAATTTAATTAAATGAATTAATATTTGAAAAAACTATATTAACATCAAGTGTCATCCACTACAAGTTAAAAAAATGTATTTGAACTTGAGTGGATGAATAAAAAGTATTTTATTAACGATTGAAAATTTGAACAAGATATATATAGAGTGTGAGCTAATAGTAGGAATTTAAAAAAGGCACTGTTTATATATATATATATATATATATATATATATATATATATATATATATGTGTGTGTGTGTGTGTGTGTGTGTGTGTGTGTTTAGTAATACGAGGCGGTATTATTAAGTTAAAATAATTATTGTTACAAATTAACCGAGATACCTGAATAAAATTTATTCTGTATATTAATTTATCTTTATGTGCACAATGTCGTAAATTACTGCTATTAATGTTGATTTGTTTGGTTTTAAGAAGCAGCTGATTGAAGTGAAAAGATAAGAGTTCAATCTACTAAGTTCTACAATGACGGCCTCCGAATAATCATGAAACGCCGAGAGAAAAGTTTAACTTTGAAGTGAAATCTTAAAAATAATAAATAAAAATTAAGTTTCTAACTTATTTCGAAGTGATTAAAACTTTACTATATTCATGGATAATAATTAAAACCTTACGATTATGGGGGATTGGCTACTTCAATATACGGCTTTCTGAAACTGTATGTTGAATTACAATACAATGATAAGTGAATTTACGTATACGTATGGATCATTTAATTTGTAAAATACATTTTGTTCAGATACCCCGGTTATATACATTCTTATTAGTGATTAAGCTATATTCCCTTATAAGTCAATCCCATGCTTCTCCATAAATTAAGAAATAAATATTCCAAAAGCTTATTCTTAGTAATAATTAAACCTTATTCTATTTATTTCTTAGTAATAATTAAATCTGAACTACAGCCCCTCGTAAGCCAATCTCTTCCTTCTCCATAAATTAAGAAATGAACATTCCTAAGGCATTGATATTAGTTTGTTCAGCAATAAATAACTCCATAATAAAACGATACTAATGATAACATCATTCATTTTCTTGGTAATATAATCGTTAGTTGAATTATATCGACATTTCTATGAAAGTGCTATTGATGTTCAACAATTAAATTGTGCATTGTTTGTTTGTGAAAGTAGTCTGGACAGTGGATATTTTATTTAACTTTAATCAAATTCAAATAATTTGAGATAAAAACCAATGTTTTTAAAAGCAACGTTTTTATATGGTGGCAAAGTTTATTAAAAAAAAGTATTGAAATATTAGTTAAAACTTGTCGCAAATGTCTAAATATTGCATTGTTAGGCGAGTAAGAACGATTCCTAAAGTTTCAGAGCACTAGCTTGAAATTTTATTGGTTAAATTAACGATCGAAAATTTGATAACACACTGATACACACACAGACAGACACACACCAAATGAAGTACATAAAAACGTTAAAACTAACTAAAATTAATTAATTCATCCGGTAAATTAAATGGTTGGAATGCAGTTTATCCCAACCACCCTTGGCGACAGGAATTATTTGGCGGTATTTTGTCATATGTGGCTACCCTGGTCCATTTTACGGACTTAACGTTCAGCCAAAAAAAAAAAAAAACTTCAAGTTTGGCAATTTTTGAAATCGCGCCAAGTGGTTGGGCTAAACTGCATTATTAAAAAAAATATTGAAATATTAGTTAAAACTTGTTGCAAATGTTTAAATATTATATTGAGATGAGTAAGAACGATTCCCAAAGTTTCAGAGCTCTAGCTTGATGGGATGTTGGTTAAATTAACGATCGAAAATTTGATGACACACTGATACACACACAGATAGACGGATTCTATTATTATTCCGAGGTCATAAATCGGTTAAGGTTAGTCAATAAAGTAAATACTATTTCTGTAATATACACTATAATATATTTCTTATTTCGGCTTTAGCATTCGAATCACGAATAGATTTCTTACTATCGATGATGTGATAGCATTGCGAGATAATGAGCTCGTTTAATACAATCATATTTTAGATTGAGATAAGTAACGCTACATGGATAGACCAGCAATGTTTATAAAAGAAACACTCGCAGAAATGTTGTTTCATATTTTATGAGGATTTTATTCTACTGAGAAGCAATCAAGCACTTATTAATTAACTATCCATCTTTTTTTTCCCTTTCTACATGGAATAATTGAAAAAAAGAAGGGTAGTTCTGTCTCTTTTCAATAGTCACTTTACAGAATGCTGACAAACATTAATGGGCTGAAATGTAAATGAATTTTGAAAAGGAAATTTATTCGAAATCATTTCATACTTAATTTTTTTCATCCTCGAAGAGGTAAGCTAATTTCATTTTTAAACGTTGATTCGTGTTCAAGAGTTTTTTCGAATTAAATGGATGGGAAGAAAAAATTGATGAGAGCTTCACAATTTGTGTAATTGAACTAAATCAATGTTGTATTTAAAAGCTCTCTTTGTATTAATTGCTCAAAGCATTGGTGTATTTTTTAGAAGCTCGCGTTTTGCTTGAAACTTATAAGGTAATTCTAAATTATTTCCCTCTGTTTTCTCTTCTTTTCAAACAACCGGGGTGGAAATGAATTTAGATTATGCACAGGAGACGTCAATTTTTTCCAACTTTAAATTTTTTTCAAATTTTTTATTTTGCTACATTTTTTTTTTGGAATACCCTTGGATCTGTTTTTGTGCGGGGGATACGCATTCCATTAGAGAAAACACATAAAAAATATTCTGAAACTTCAAAAGTAGCTATAAAATATATCGTTTGTAACACAACGATTTTTTTATTGTAATACGGTGAATAGGTCCTATAAAAAAGTCCCATGCAGAAAAAAAAAAAAAAAAAACTCAAAACCTTACGATGTAGTTAGAAACTGATTTTCCAAACAAAACTAAACTTAATTTACATAGGGAACATTTTTCAATGGTTCATTTGCTTATACATGAAATATTACATATACGAAAATTTCAAAAAAATGTACATGAAAAAATTATTCTTCGTATCAAGAACAAGGATTTTCTTGTAGAGAACTGGTTCAAAATCACTTTCGGCACTTGAGGATGCTACCTCGCACTCGTTCAGAGCAAACATTTTTAAATTCTTATTATTAGTACTCACTCTCTCTATATATATCTTGTTCAAATTTTCAATCGTTAATAAAATTCTTTTTATTCATCCACTCAAGTTCAAATACATTTTTTTAAGCTTTTAGTGGATGACACTTGATGTTAATACAGGTTTTTCAAACATTAATTAAACTTAATTGGAGAAATGCAGTTTAGCCCAACCACTCGGCGTGATTTAAAAAATTGCCAAACTTGACAATTTTTTTTTTTGGCTGAACCGCGAAGTGGACCAGGGTAGCCACATTTGGCAAAATACCGCCAAATAATTCCTGTCGCCAAGGGAGGTTGGGCTAAACTGCATTCCTACCATTTAATGTACCGGATGAATTTAGAAACAAGCTAATGCTTCTAGTAAGTCATTTATCTTGCAATGGCAAAGTTAGTAGAGAGTCGGCGTATAATCTTCATGCCTTCGGATCGAATCTTGTCGAAGTATAATTTTTTTATTTGATTTTCAAATAATTAAATTTTTTTAGTTTTATATGGGAGAAAAAAAAATTCTGTTATATAAGATATTTAGAAGGATATAAATTTACGAATATATTCCTTGTTAATGACGAAGTGTGTAGATTGCTGGGAAAAAATTTCTTTTGCCACTTACTATTGTGATTCTGTCATATGTATATACATATTTATATTAATTGTAATTATTTAATAAAAAGTAACTAAAATAAAAATTTTCTTTGTAGGAATTGACTTAATTTTTTTTTTTATATTACTTTTTGGAGATATAATCCAGTCGGGGATCAATTTTTGCGATAGCAGTTTTTTGGTTAGCCGCTAATGTATGTCGCAGAAACAAGATTGAAGTCCATTCTGGAATTTTAAAGTTCTTTCAGAAATGGTATTTTCTAATGTGATGATGTAATATCTGATTAGATCCTCTGTAACTCTTTTTTTTTATATATATATTTTAAACTATATTCTTTTGTAAATCGCATAAAAAAGGAGCTCATTAAACAAGTTTGACTGTATATGTATTATGAATAGATTGAAAAAATGTGTTTAAGTGAAAATATTTGATGTTTTCCAATCGCTTATAACAAAAATTACGCTAGAAAAAAGGAAAAAAAAAAAAAAAAAAAAAAAGAACTGCATAAAACTTAAAAAAAAAGTGTATTTTTGAGGTTTTAATTGAGAGTTATAGCTAAATATCTAGAAAAGAGAAGCACAATTTACGTTGATTTTCTTGAAATAGCTTCATTTGAATGTAATCGATGCTCATGTATGCTAAGAGAACCAATCAGGTTTAAGACTGTTTTGGCAATGAACCTATCAGGTCTTTGCAGGATTCAGTCATTTAAGTATTGTAATTGAGAGTTGGCCATTTATGAATAAATTATACGAGTTTGGTTCCTATAAAGTTGGATAATTTGAATTTACATGCTTTCATTTATATAATGCCTACTGGAAAGTTCTGTCTATTTGTGAAGTAAAAGAAAGTAATACATTTTTTTCATATTTATTAGTATTTCTGTCATTACTTATGAACTCTTGTAAGATTGATGGTAATTTGTAACTATCATCTATGAAAAATGCTTTGTCTTTTGAGGCTAAGAACTCAAGTAGCACTTAGTTAACATCTGCTTCAGTTCTGAGTTTTCCCCCCATCAAAATACGTGAGAGAAACAGGGGATAATTTGAGGGTGCTAGGTCTGGAGAGTATGGTGGATGCGACAGAACTTCTCAGCCTAGCTCTGTGATTTTTTGACGAGTCGCCAAAGAATTCATCTTCTTGTTCAACATCATCGGCCTCTTTTCTTTGACTGCTTTGCTTCATCAATTTGATGACAATATCCCTCCGAATTGAGCTTTTCGTTAGTTTTCAAAAGTTTATAATGTATTGGTCCTTAGAATGTACTATACACAGCCTTTACTTATTGAAGCTCAAACTCGGTTTAGAGGTGGAGGGGACAGGTAGTCCAGGTTCACAGTTTGCTCTCTTCTTTATGATATTTTCGTCGTTAATCCACTTTTCATCACCAGTTATCAACAGGTACAAAAAGGGTTCTTTTTTGTTCCCAGCGAGCAAAGATATGGAAATGACGACTGGATTAAGAAATCTTTCTTACTTGACTCATGACGCATTCGCCTTAAATATTTATAGACCAATCCCAGTAACAAACGAAATTATATTGCACCATAAATATTGTTAAATATATGAAAAATGTAATATTTCCTTTAACTTCACAAATGGACAGGACTTTCCAGTAGACCTGATATATATAATAAATTTGTTAAACGTACTAACATTATTTTGAAAAACGGTAAAAAAGATTGCCTGGAAATTTATAAAATGTGAAAAAGAAATAGAATTATTAATGAGCTAAGTTGCAGTTAGAAAAAAAATAGTGGAAAAATTTGTGTGAATAATAGTAATATTTTTTTTTTTTTTTTTTGGCTTAAGCAAATTTATGACTAATGTGAATAATGGAACAATGAACATAATGTTATTTAGAATAATATCCAATGACCTAAATATCCTAGTTTGGCGGTGATACGTTGACATAAGGATATGAAGAAAAGGCAATTTGCGTGATTAATAGAAATGAGTATGAATTTGAGCTTGTGACATTGAGCTATTCGCGATTTTCTCTTCACTAACCTTGGAGACTTTAATTGAGATTGATTGCACGAAACAAACAATTTATTCCAAACAAATTGAAACGTCATTATTCTAATTAGAAGCAGGAAGTAATAAAGTAAAATGGGCTAGATAGGAGAGTATATAAGCAAAGGGAAATTTTGAGGATAGAGGCTGAGTGGGACTAGCACTGAGTGTATGCCTTACAAGCGGTATATGACATTAAGAGTTTGCTACGGGTGATAGTGGTCGTAGTGGAGTCGAGAAATCAGGTCGTCTTCAAATGGAGAGATTTTGGTAAGAGACTATTAGTTCGGTATCGGTTGAATAGGTGAATCTATCTAGGGTGTTATAAAGAAAAGCACGTATCCTTCAGACATTATACTGCAAATCTATCTAATAAATAATTGTGTGAGATTTGACTGGTGTCTCCTTTTGTAGGTTATTCACTTTTAGAGTTAGTGGTATGTGATTAAGTTATTGCGCAAGAGTCGCGGGTAGAGGAAGGGCAACGCCACAAGCTATCCGTACTTGTTATTTTCGAATACAAGGAAACATTCCTATTTCGAAAGGTTTTATTTCCATACACCGCTTTGTATTTGCAAAAAGGGGTCTTAAAGCAATCATATTCTAGAATAGTCCATACATTAACTCAGTCAGAAATCTATAGAACCGATTAAATAAACTTGTTGGTTTTAAAGATATCAACATTAGAACCTAATTGATGTAAGTAATAATTCAATCTTAGTTTTGCATAATAATTAATGCAGAGTCACAATATTTGATTCAATTTATGGGAAGGCATTGCAAGACTATAGTTAATGTTTAGATTAACCAAAATATACTACGTTGATAGCTTTTGAACATATTTTTTGGATGTTTCGTTCCTTCTATAAAAAAGAATGTCATAAAACTAGTGCATTACATTCTGGATTAAACTGTCTTATCATTGACTTTTAATTTTAATGGTATTATTCCAAAAAAACTAATATTTAGAACTTCCGAAACGTAGAAAAAACTTTTTCCAAGAGATCTTACCAATTTTTGTAGCTAGTGTATGTGTCTTCAAAACACACAAAAAATGTTATTTCCAGATATATAAATCACCGTATCATTGTTTCCTTCAGATTTGGCTTAACATATTTAAAAAAAAAAACTGTTCTTGGCTTTTACCCAACGCGAATTCATCCATCAAATGTTTTGACATTAAAGTACAGTGGCAGATAACTAAAGATGGCAATGGTGTACAGTTTATGTTATTTTGATGAGGTGGCTATTCTATTTAAATGAATTTATCACCTCATCATAATTATTTAAAAAAATACTATATCATAATCAATGTTACCTAAAAGCTGAAATTAAGTTTAAAAATATAAATTAATGTGAAATAAAAAAAAATTAGCGCTTCTTATCACAGTGGCGATGACATATTATATATAAACTCCCTCTTGAATTAAACTTAACTCTTAACTTTTATCTCTCAATTTAACTTATATCTTTTAACTTAAACTTAATTCTTGACGCTCTCTTATCTCTCAATTTAACTTATATCTCTTAACTTAAACTTAATTCTTAACGCTCTCTTATCTCTTAACTTAAACTTAACTTTTAACTTATCTCTTAACTTAAACTTAGATCTTAACTTAAACTGAACTTTCAATATATCTCTTAACTTAAACTTAACTCTTAACTTAAACTCGGTTGATTTTATACCACATAAAATCAACATTCAGCAGTATATGTTACAATCCGAAAACGCAAGGCTTCTAAAAATAATATACGTCATGTACTACCAGTAGTACACGCCATCGTAAAGGTTTTAATAAGGCTAGCCTTGGTTTCACATCACTAATTTATAATTGTGCCATTATTAGAGAGTAAAAATCAGTCTCTAATCAAACAGTCAGACAATGAAAGAAATCAAATAAGTTTTATACGGTTCTCCGAGTACTCAAAATTTAATATCTATACTATGTTGGAGGGACAAGTCCATATATATACATATAACACGCGTCCGAATCTAAGGATATCTAATAGTTTATACACTGGTGTTCAAAATTAAGAGAATTAGCACATTTTGTCGAATTCCATGAAAAGAATTGAACGAAATGTAAAAGTACTGCTTCGAAACAAAGATGCAAATCTTATACGTCGAATACGCAAGTGTATATATGCGTGTGTGCGGTATTAATCAAAAAACAGGATTTATAAGCGAGTGTGCCAAAATCCCGTATTTCGATCGTTAGCACATCTCGCAGAATTTCTTGATTTTTTTTTTTGCTGAAATCACTTAAATTAAAATTAAAATAGTAAAATTGAGTAACCACCAACATTTAGATGATGGAATGAGGAGGTGAAACAGGCCAGTCTCAAATCCAGATTTGCAGAGAATTCGATTTAACACCCAGTGTCGGGTCCAACTTAAGGAAACATTTTCAGGATACCAGATCCGTCGAGAGAAAGCCTGGGCAAGGTCGTCCAAAAGCCACGACGGCCAGAGAAGATCTCCATTTGCCTATTATAGCGAGGTGTAACAGGGATGCTACAGCTTCTCGGATCTCTCATGAGTTGTATGCGGCCACAGGAACTCGAGTTTCAAGGGTGACTATTTCATGAGAAAGGAATTTCAAATAGACCTTCATGAGAGAGGACTATTTGTAAAAAGACATGCTGTTTGCGTACCATTCAGTTCTGCGAACAGGAGAGTCAGCTTAAAAGGGTACAGAGATTATAAAGATTAGATCAAGGATCAGTGGCCGACCGTTCTCTTCACTGATGAATCCCGGTTCAGCATAATCAGTAGTTCTCGCCATACTTTCCGATGGAGAGAGCCAGGGACCCACTACCTGCCATCCAATGTCGGAGAAATCGACCATTACGGTAGCAAAGGCGTGATGGTATGGTTAGGAATCATGTTGGATGGTTCCACACACCTCCATATTTTTGAAAGAGGCACTGTGACTTCTGGAAGGTATAGGGATGATGTCTTGGAGCCCCATGCTCGTCTTCTCAGGGATGCAGTTGGTCCTGATTTCCTTTTAATGGATGGCAACGCGAGGCCTCATAGAGCTCCTCTGGTCAACGAATTTCTGGAAAGTAAGGATATTCGTCGGATGGATTGGCCAGCGAGATCTCTAGACCGTAATCCTATAGAGCATTCCTGGGATGCTCTGGGGAGGACAATTGCAATTCCCCCCCCCATGAGAACTACCCAAGATCTTAAAAAAGTGTTGTTGAATGAGTGGAACCAATTTCCACAGGAACTTATAAACTCTCTTAGCTCTAACATAAAATCACAGTGCGAGGTCTGTATATCTGTAAGATGGGACCATACCTCCCTATTAACCCCTTTTTTTGTTCTATTCTGCAACTGCTGTTTCATACCTTGCGACTCCGACGAGTGTTAAGCACAACCATGCGTGTGTATTATAATAGTTGGATCGTTATTATTATTATTTTTTGTTTATCAACCCTATGTACAAATCAAATTTCATCAAAATCTGTCCAGTAGTTCTAGAGATAATCGACCAAATCGGAAAATTCTCTTAGTTTTTGAGCACCAGTGTAGAAAACACACACGCTTTTTTTACTACTTATATCTTCTATTTCTGATTTATAAACTTTCTTTTCATTTTCTTAATCTTTTCTTAGTAAATAATTTAATCACTTCATGCTTTTACTTATTATTTAACTTTTAGCCTTACTTTGGTTCTTAATTTCGAATTTTTTCAAAGCTAAAGTACAGGAGCCGGCTTACGTGCGAATACGCTAGTTCACAAAATACGCAGGTACTTTTCCTTTAACCCTGCGCAAGAGATAAATCGCCAAATGCACTTATAGCAAGTTTTTATCTCTAGTTATCTTAAATTTATAAGGAAAATAATTCTAAAAGAAGTGATTGTTCTTTTTATAAAAATAAATTATTTTTGAACGTATTTATATAATTGCTTTGTTGAGCCGTCGCATATACAAGACTACTGACTAGTCACAGTATACTAGCATCAAATAGGATTGTAAAAGATATGTCGCTCTTCATTGGCGTCTGGTGTTTTACTTTACAGTGATTTGATTGGAAAACATTCCACCAGAGTTATACCAGCTTGGGAACATTTTCGCCCTCTTGGCGACACGTCCAAAAGTAACAGGAATTTATTTCTTTTCGGGTTACATATGGGATTTAATTTTGGATTGGTTTTTGAGGGAAAAAACACACACTCTTGGCTTGTTCACGGATCGACTTATATTCGGAAATATGCGGTAATTTTATGTTTTAAATGAAACTTATTCTAAAAAAAGTTATTTGAAAACCTTTTTTTTTTTTGTTATTTAGATAACCATTATATTGTAATTACTTACCTTTCCTTCCGCGGATAAGACTGCCGTCATCTGACTTCGAACATCGCATAAATTATTTATTTCGTCTGTTAGATGATAGTTAGCCTCTTCAAACATACGTAAGTAATTTTTGAGCTTCTCAAGCCATCTCTTCACTTTATTTGCTGAAAAACAAAAATTAAAATCAAAAGATTAATTAATATTGAGAAAAACCAAAATATCAGAAAAAAAATTATTTTGTATATTAATTGATTCATATGTACACAATACTTTCAATTACAGTTATCAATGCTGTTTTTTTTTTTTTTTTTTTTTTTTTGGTTTTAGGAAGGAATGGATTAAAGAAACCCGCATCATCGTAGAGTTTGAATAATTATTGCAGGATATCGGAAAGTTTTAAATATTAATTAAAATTATCACAAAATAAACTCAATTTTCATTTATTATTCTTAAGACTCTCCTTCATATATAGTCACTATCCAAAGTTATATATTTCTCCCAGGGTTTCTTGACCATTCGAAGGCCGTTATTGTAGAACTTAATAGTTTGAACTCTACCTTCTCCGTCCTTCTATCTACTGTTTTTTGAAACTAAACAAATCAAATTAAAATAAAAACAGTCGTTAACGGTTCTCTTTCCCTTTGCTCGTTCTCTGCTGATACTTACTGTGTGAGCCACGCAACCTCATGAGCTGTACTTTTGTCATGACAGAAAAATATTAAATGCTTTCACACACACACACATATATATATCCAAATTTTTATTTTATTCATAAGATCAGGCGCTCATAAAATTTGCTTAATCCACTTTCCCATGCTCGTAAATCTGTCAGAAAGAATCCCTACTAGACTCTCTGTCTTTTGCGATAATCCTTGAAAATCCCTACACCTAGAACTGTGAGATCATATCACATGACAAAATGTCCCTAGAAAATCCCTACTATATATCTTGTGGCACAGCGAAAACGCACACTCTTACTCCTTCCCACTGAGCTCTATACCTTCCAGTTGCCTCTCTCTCCTGACCACCACGACCACCAATCAGAACGCTAGCTCTGAACCTCAAATCAGAATGAATCAAACTCAACAAAAAGCTAAATTCTGCGGAGAGGGTCACCGACCCGAACTTAAAGGTCGCTTCGTGGCCTATGTGGACGAATATCATCCACCTTAACTTAAAAGGTCTCTCTTTTGTCCTTCTGACCTCTTCTGTATTGCTCATCTGTATCTTCATATGATCTTTTGTTTCGGCCTTAGTGGCCGAAGTCGGGCTAAGTTCATCAGAACGTAACGCTCTCTCTGTTAGAATGAATAAATTATCTTATGAAAAAAAGGACTGTTCATTTCGGCATGAACAGTTCATGCATTCGAAATATTTTATTAATGTTTGAACAAAGTTTTAATATATTACACACATACACTTTATATATATATATATTCCTTATGTATATATTGATGTAAATTATAGTTATTAATGTTGATTTGTTTGGTTTCAAGCCGTCTAAGATTGAAGTAACCTACAGTATGGAGAAGATAAGATTTCAAAATTTGTTGAGTTTTACATTGACGGCCTTCGAATGGTCAAGAATCCACTGAATAAATGTATAACTTAAGATTGTGACTATAATGTGAAATCTTAAGAATTATAAATAAAAATTAAGTTTCTAGCATGATTATTTTAGCTACAATTAAAACTTTATGAACCCCTGAGATAATAATTAAAACTTTTTGATACTGCGGGTTACTATATTTTGTTGAAACCAAACAAATCAACATTAATAGCTGTAATCTATAATATTACGTACATATGGATTAATTAATATGCAGAATGAATTTCATCAAGGTATCTCGGTTATTTTTTAGTAAGAATCAAACCTTCAAAAAACCTCTTAATAATGTTTTATTAGATCCTGTTCGATATTCTCTAAGAAGTTTTGATAGACTTATCGATACATAAATGTATGCATTTCAAGTTTAGAATCACATCAGTACTACAGAATCAACTATTGGCTGTACATCTTGTAATTATGAACTATAAGCAGATAAGAGAATGCAGTCCGAATTAGCCTCGTCTTCCAGACATATTGCGTGAAGACTTTATGGCTTAGTTAGGTTGTATGTACTATAGCTCTTATAATGGTTTTTGGTGAGTTTTAAGTTCCAAACACGTTGTTTCTTCTGCGACAAAACTCGTGATTATGACACCAGGTAACGTTGGTCTCCTGCTCGCTTTGGTAGAAGAGAATTTTTAAGTGTTCTGATACGATTTGGGATATGTAGGTGTAAAATTCGCCGGACTAAAAAAAAACAATCTATTACTTATTCTAAAAAAATTTTAATGCCACTTAGTCCATCATATTCTTGATGTTACACAATTTCGAAACGATTATCCGAAGTCATTTCTGAAATTGAAGAACGCGCGTACGCAAATCACTAAATTACTCACTTATCATAATTACAATAATATCCATGCATCACGACTATTCTAACACATGGATCAACAAGTTCCGAGACTAACCCAGAGATGGCACTCGTAGTAAACCAGTAACCAGGTCTTTCTAGAGTACTAACCTTTGCTTGAAACGTCTCAAAATTTTAAGTCGGTCGGACCAGAAACAGCTGAGTTATCGAGGTTGGAGTAAAGTCGTTTTGTAGTTTGTTTAAAAAATGGAAAAAACCGAGTTTCGTGTTCTGATAAAACATTGTTTTTTAATGGGTAAAAACACCGTGCAAGCGAAACAATGGATTGAAAAATGTTACCCGGACTCTTGTCCATCAAAAGCAACGATTTGTCGGTGGTTTGCCGAGTTTAAACGTGGTCGTACCGTCACAAATGACGCGGAACGCTCGGGTAGACCTGTGGAAGCCGTTACACCGGAAAATGTGAGTGAAGTGACAAAAATTATAATGAAAGATCGTAAAGTGAAGCTCCGTGAGATTGCTGAGATGACACAGATATCATATGGAAGTTTATTTACTATCCTTCATGAAAAATTGAGCGTGAAAAAGGTTTTTTCCAAGTGGGTGCCGCGATTGCTTTCGATGGAACAAAAACAGCAACGAGTCGATGATTCAGAAAGCTGTTTATCGCTATTTACTCGCAACAAAAAAGATTTCTTGCGTCGTTACGTGACCATGGACGAAACATGGATACATCACTACACTCCAGAGTCGAAGCGGCAGTCATCTGAGTGGCGCACAGCTGGCGAAAGCCGTCCGAAAACGCAGCAGTCAGCTGGCAAAGTCATGGCGTCAGTTTTTTGGGATACGCATGGCGTGATTTTCATTGACTACCTCGAAAAAGGTAAATCGATCAACAGTGATTATTATATTGACTTGCTGGTGCGTTTGAAGGAGGAAATCGCAAAAAAACGACCGCACAGTCTCGGGACTTATTGATCCATGTGTTATTCTGCTACTTGCCACTCCACCGAACTCAGGAAGAATGACCCGTTCTACTTGCCACGCCACCAAACAAGCCACGCTACCGAGCCGAGGAAATATAACGAGTGCTGAAGTGAAGAGAGAAAAAAAAAGAATAGCGACCTGTAGCCTGACGAACAAAAATGGCATGAAACAACAGTTAAATGTTTAGTGTTAGTGAGTTTTGAATATTGTGTGTGTTGTGTGGCTGTTAACAATAAATAAAAACTTTAGCCACTAAAGTTGGACTATTTGATTGTGTATCTGGTAGTGAATGAAATCTTCAGAAATGAAACTAAGAACCTACAGGGCACTAACGAAATATTACTGTAGGCAAAGTCACTAATTTAATACTCAGCAAGTTTGGGGCTCGAAATGATTTCATCAAAGAATGTCATATGAATTTTGATGTTATACTTGTGAATATTCCAGCTTTGAAGAGCTCCTATTACAAAACGAAAGGAGTTGCAGCCTTTTTGGGCCAATTAAAGTAAAAATAACTTTTTAAACCTTATGAAATTATGAATATTCGATATGATCACCATCAGAAACATGAATGTCATCCAATCGATAACCCATCTCACACTTTTTTTCAGCATGTTCGCTCTTGCAGTTTGAATGCGTGCAGTTGTTCGCGTTTTCAATTTGTCAATGTTCTCTGGTAGTTGCGGAAAAAACATTTTATCTTTGACATAGACCTAAAGAAAAAATTGCAGGGAGTTGAATCAAGTTGTCTTGGAGCCACCCATTAAAAACAAGTTCATCATATGCTCTCAAACCAATCAACCGTATACCACTAGATATCTTCCTTGTATTTGGTGGCAGTCCCATTGAATACTTATAATTTTATAAACTTTAATGCATTATTTTGAATTCAATTTGTCCAAAAAGATTACAGCTTTTTTTTAGTTTTTTAATTGTAGTTTCTTAAAGTTAGGTTATTTTTTTTATAAGCACTTTAAATAATTAACACTACATTAAGGCAAAGTCACCGAGTATTATTGGCCTCAAACTTGATTGTTCCGATTCACGATCAAGTAGCGAAGTAGATTTCTGATCAGAAATATCATTCTGCACTCTTTTTATTCCAATATTAGTTAAAAAGATCGGTTAGAATGAATATTTGAGGCTTCCTTTTAAAATAAATAATACAAAAAAGCACTTATAAAGATTAATTTATTTATTAAATATGTTTTCCAATTTCTCAACGTAGATCTATTGTGCAAGTTCAGTTTCTGTTTGATATATCAAAAATTTAAAAATAAAAATATAGAAAGGAAAGATGGGTAAATTAAAGCTATAAAAATTGAAATTGGCTATGTTTACTTCATTTTAACATATGCTAATGTGTTTTTTTTTCTGCTGAGTTCTTGAAAAAAGGAGAATTATTAAAAATGAATATTAATTGAATATTAATTAGCGTAAAGTAAGCCGATTTCCGGGCTCCAGGCTGCACAGAATCAATTAGCAAGAAAAAGAAAATACCTTCAACAAATTCGTAATGCATTATTATTTTCACAAGTAGAAACATTCTAAAGTAGAAAAACGTTGCCGATATTAACAACAAAAAAATTAAAAACAGTCGATTCTGCCTTAAAGATCAATTGTTAATTTTAATATTAAAACCAGAGGAAGCTATAAAATTTTAAATTAATATATCTTAACAATGTAAATATACATCAAGCAAACTAATTGTAATTATTATTAACATAATGTCAATATTTTGAACTTAACACCATATATCCTCGATTTTATGCCCACGCATTTTTCTCAAAACAACAACATGTTACTTCATGTTAAAAAGTCCACTAGCGAACATATTCAAGACAATACAAGAAAATTAATCTTTTAAAATTTTTTGACTAGAATAAAATGGATTTACCTGCTTTTTTCGTCGGTACGTGAATGACACTTCTACTTCTCCTGGACTCGCACCTGCTCTGAGGCAGCACCTTTTTCTTCTGAAGATCATCTGACACATAAGTCGTGGAGTAGTCAGACGACTGAGTAGTCTCCTCGACACACAACCCCATGCGCTGACGAGACAACGTCGTGTCTGGCTCGGACCAGATATCAGAGTCAGAAGACAAAAATACTCCCCCTTTCATCTCTGCGTTGCCAACTGGAATGAGATCCATCATATCGATGGATCTGACACACCTGTTGTTGACCATCCCGCTGCTTTCATCCGAAGCACCCCTTTCCGACTGTTCGTAGGACATCAAGACCGAATCGCTGAAGCTTCCAAAGCTGACAGATCTTTCAATGACGTTGCTAGAGTTTTCTCTGGTGTTGATGCTTCCATCGGATCCGTAATTTTCTGTGATTTTCAAGCCCCTTGGAAAAGGTGGCGACACAACGGCGGGTTTTGCCATCTTTCTGCCCTTTGTGGCTTCGCTGGAGGTGTTCTCGTGGTTTACTTCTCTGTCGTTTAGCAAGAAAATGATCTCGTCGCTGTCAGAGCTAGCACCTTGAATAGATACCTAAAAAGTAAGATTTTAATTTCTCGTTAGTATTTTAGGTATACAGTAACTGGTTTCATCGTGAGAAATTTGTGTAAGTATACAAACTTTTCTTTACAGCACATACTTCCTATACATATTCATTAAACTAGCAAAGGTCCATTACTAACCCTGTGTATTTTTTTAAAACGTTTTTCTGAATTTCACTTGGTGTGTGTGTGAGAGTGTGAGTGTGTGTGTGTGTGAGTGTGTGCGTGTGTCATAAAATTTTCGATCGTTAATTTAACCAACTTCCCATCAAGCTAGAGCTTTGAAATTTTGGGAGTCGTTCGTATTTGCCTAACAATGTAATATTTAGACATTTGCGACAAGTTTTAATTAATATTTCAATAATTTTAATAAGTCAAAATATTCTTTCCCCTCGGCGCTTTTAGGATTGAGGAAAAAATTTCTTTCCCTCTCTGGAAGCACCGGGCACTCCCTAACGCCACATGAGGTATCGTAAAACTCACAAAGGGGAGATAGTAAGGGTTGTTGACTTTCAGTCAGTAATCAAGAAAGATTCCAATATTTGGCGTCGTGTCTTATCACAATAATTTTTTCTGAATTCTGGTTCCCATTTTTTTTAATAGAATGACTTACAAACTTTCAAATGCATGTTTTGATTTTATGAGTATTATGAATTTTTTAATACGCTCACAAATGTCTCTTTTTAAGTAAATTTTAAAGTTAAAAATAATTAACAGTTTTAACTAATATTTCAATAATTTTCTTTAATAAACTTTGCCACCATATAAAAACGTTGGTTTTTATATCGAATTATTCGAGGTGTAATAGATACTAAAGGGAAGTTTGATGTTGTATGGGGGAAATTAAGAAGTTAAAACGCATGGAAAAAATCATAATATTCTCATTTAATATTTAGTTTTATTTAAAAAATATATGAGCACATAAAACTATTTATTTGTGTCTCTTCATTCATAAACATAACCTAATGTAGAATAAATACACAAGCAAGAAATGAAGGAAGAAGTAATAATTATTCCTTTCCCTGAATAATTATTGTGAGAAACAAACAAAGGAAAAATGAATATCTCAAATCGTAACTATTTTTTTAATGGAAGCTAAGTTTAAAATATTTTTGATATTAAAATCGACAAGGCTCTTGTCTACCGGCCATTTTGTTTTCGTGAATATAATATTTATCCTATGAAGAATTTACCGTCATACTCAAATCAAAATAATTTTATCAATTTGAACGCAAAAAAATGCGTTAGGAAGAGCAAAAAATAAAATAAATAAAAAAAAATGTTTCTGCGGAATTAAATTTTACCCCCGATTTTAGAAAATATTTTAGAATATTTTTTAAAAACCAGAAAAACCACAAAGGAATTATTTAAATAGGAATAAAATATTTTTAAAATTGGAGGAAAAATGTATTTCCTGAGAAACCTTCCTTACTTTTGCTGTTTCAGATGCACTTTCTCGCATTCGAATAGTTAAGATAGTAAATATTTGATAATGGTGGTAGAAATTCCACAGAATTAATATTGCATTCACGAAATCAAAGTGGCCGGTAGACAGGGAAAATTAAAAACAAATAATGTGTTCCCTAGTTGAAAACTGAAAAAGTACATTTAATCTAAAAACAACACAAAAGCGATTAGCATTTACTTAGAACTATTCAAAATACTTATCGCCGTTTAACATAATATGCAAACATATTTTTAATTAATTTTAAAGGTAAATAGAGTCTCGAAAAGAGATAATTACTAATACTTTTCTCGACAGTAGTGGAACTAAATTTTAAGAGGTTTATGCAAGAAAAAGAAGACACTATTAGGATTAAGTTAATAAAATTATCCTGAATTCTTTCAGAGATTTAAGCTATCGCATTACTTTGACCTGAGTTTTATTTATATTTCTCAGATATATCAATATTTCTTAAAGAAGCGTAAGTTATGGAATTTGTATTCTTGAAAAAAGAGTTTTATTTCTTAAGATTAGATTGAAACAGATGTTCATTTTTTATTATTATTGTTATATGTAAATAAATATCTTTGGTGACTCACTTACACCTGTTTTTAGCATTGTGATAAAAATGTGCTACTTGTCTTTTTCGAAAATATTCATATTACTTATAAGTAGTATGAATTTTTTTAACTAACTTTATTAAAATATTTTTAAGAAACCGTATTCTTAAGATCGTCTGCTTATAACACATATTTTCGTCGAATTATATGATCAAATATAAAAGAGACTTTTTATAAGAGATCTTTTCCAAAATTCTACTTACCAAAATTACACCAATGTTAAATTTCTATAGATTCTTTTAAATCTACGCATTCCTCCCGAAAAAAATTATGGAATTTTTTTAAAGATCCTGCATAATTAAAAGAAGTCGAATGTGTGTAGACCTAATGGCGCACAAAAATTCTACTTCTTCATTCGATGTAAATCTTTCATCTCTCTCGTTTATTGCTTTACTTTTCTCCAAATATTTACAGTAGTATACAACATTTGGTCATGAAGAAAATCGATGTACACAATTTCCTGTGAATCCAAAAAACAGTATATCGAGAAATTTTCCAAAAGCAGTTTCCCTTTTTGGACGCCATTCCGTTCTTAATCGTTTTATTTCAAAAGGCAAGGGACTAAAAAAATGAACATATAAGAAATAAAACGATGCTAAATGATTATTTGAACTAAATATTTTAGCATGGTTGCTGTGGAAAAAGGAATAAAAATCGTCTACTGTTATTAAAAAAAAAATCTTTAATATTTGATCAATTTACGTATTTAATGTAAATCATAAGACTGTAGACGTCCAGGTCACCAGTATATGCAGAAGCAAGGAATTTAAACTGAATTTTAATGAGAAATAGAAGCCTTAAGAATCAAACTTTCAGCAAGAATCTGGAACAATTTTATTCTATTTTCACATAAACAAACTTTTTACAGAATAAAGTTAGATAAGAAGCAAAAAAATAGCAAACGATTTTTTTCAAACAAACAAAACTAATATTAAAGAATGACGATTTCACGAAAAAGGTAAAATTTAACAACCAAACGATATTTTGAGAAAGCAATTTATTATGTGAAATTTATTACACTAGAAGACGTTATTTACTGTAACGTCATTTAACTGATTGTTGCGTCATCTAGTGGACATAAAGAAACTACTGATCAAACATTATTTTATGCCTCTACAGGACTGTTTTAATAACAAATTTATGAATTTAAATCATATATAATATATACACTTGCATACTTACAGATATAGGCACCACTTCCGATGCTTCTTTTGCAGAGTTTGTAATATTGGCTGCAGAAGCAGAATGAATATTGCTTTCTCGTAGGTTCTCAGCGGATAATGAACGTTGTGCAACATAATACTGCATGTGTTGCTGGTCGTAGAAACCTATTTCCTCAAAGCTTCCATGATGAGTTTCGAGTTCATAATTAGACGTAGTCACACCATTTATATTTCTCTGATTCCTATTGACAAACATTTCGATCAGTTATCAATTCGCTTAAATTATTGAATAAATCTCACTGAAATATGTGAACAACTAACTTTTTTAAACTTACGTTTGATCTCCTTCAAATACAGCCTGTCTTGAGAATTCCATATCTAATTGGCTATTAGAGGAAACGCCATCTGGTGCGATTCTTTCTTTAGCTAATAAAAGACTAAAATTAGTCTCAAATATTTTCAATCAATACAATTAAAAAATTACGCGTATTAGATAGCATTTGTGAATGATTTGGATAAAGCACTTTTCTGGATTTTAACACATATTTAATGTATTGACAAATTGCGCCGTATCTTATGTATCATTATTAATTAACACCTGTTTTGGAGACCTTATCTCTTTGAACCGAATTAATGAAGAAAAAAAATCATCCAGTAACGTGCTTTAATAAAGGAAAGATTACAAGCAGAAATTTTTTTTTAAATTATATATTGCAAGTTTTACTAACACGCTTTTATATATTAATTCATAACTATTTTTTATTTGTTGAATAGAAAGAGCCTTTTTTTGTTTAAAAAAAAACGTTCTTCATTTTTGAAACAAATTAATAACACATGCTTGTTATTTTTGTTTTGAAAATATCCATTATAATTAATTAATTTTAGAGCTGAACTACTTAACAAATTATGGCGATTGATTAATTAATAGATTATTAAGGCTTCCCTTTACCGGCCATTTTGATTTCGTGAACTTGATGTTAATTCTATAGAATTCCTACTACCGTTCTCAAATCTTTACTACTTTACCTATTTGAATGGAACAAAGTGCATTCTAAAGAGAAAAAAATAATGAAGGTTTCTTAGAAATAACATTTTCTCTCCGATTTTTGGAAATTGTTTAGAATATTTCTTAAAGACCAGAAAACCCACACACGAATAATTAAAGTAAGGGTAAAAAAATGTTTAAAATTTTCATAAAATAGTAAAGATTTGAGAACGGTAGTAAGAACCCCATAGGATTAACATTATGTTCTCGAAATCAAAATGGCCGGTAGACGGGAGCCTTAACGCCATTCTTAGAAGCAACACGAAGGCTATTAGCGGCGGAAATCAAGCAATTTTAAACCACGATCCATCCACGGATAGGAAATCTGAGCTGGTACTCCACTGTCTTAATTTATACATCCCGCCAACGTAAGGTTATAGAGCCCCGACAGTTTTAAGGGAAATCAACTCCGCTACACGACGAGTCTGTAGTGGAAATAGAGCTCAAACAACCGGCTGAAATGAAGCATTGCTATCCACAAACTTGTGGCCGTAACCAATAAGCTATCACGGGCTACAAAAAAATGCGAAAAAGGAATTTAAAGCTTAACATACGCTTATAAATGATTTTTTTTCGCCATTTTAATTGAAACATCACATCACAATCACGGATCTGCATTAATTCTACGTGTAGTTTAGTGACACTGGGCTGTTCGCTATTTTCTCTTCACTAACCCCGGGGACTTTTGGTAATTTGAATTGCATAAGATTACGATACATTCCCAACCAAAACGAAACGTGATCAAGTAAATTAGCTGAAGATAAGAAGTGTACAAAGAACTGAATTAAGTGTTCTGATATATAACTGAAACGAAAGATAAGGGAGTTAGAGGAATAGGTAAGGGAGGGATAGATGTTTGTAAAATGGATAGAAACATCGCAATCAATCGTATGTCTTGAAGCGACTCCTAGTTAGAGTTATAAAAGTTGAATCTGTTGCAAACAAGAAGTCTGTGAAACGGAATCAGTGATTTGGTAAGCTAAAACTTTATTACTAGATTTTAACTAGTATTAGTTGAGTTAAGAGGCATTCCAAAGAGAGAGAGAGAGAGAGATCTTGCATATTCCATGTTAATAACTTATAAACTGTGCTATCTTTCTCTAACGTATCATCAATAGGAGTCTTGAACTTATTGACTATTGAATTAGACTTTAAGATGGCTGTAAAATCAATTAATGAAGGAGGACTGTCACAGTTTGCATTTATGAATAAATTTCAAAAAAATTACGTAAAAGGAGATAATATCGAATTCATTGAATGCTTGTGTGTGTGATTTTGAAATAAGAAAAAATCTCTATAATTTACATAGAGAAAATATTTTTCGTTTTTGGATATTTTTATCGAATTAGTTACTTCACTTATTTATAATATTTTAGATCTCATTTTTAAATTCCTGCTATTAGTTCACACTCTCTCTATATGTATTATAACTTTTCAATCGTTAATAAAATACTTTTTATTCATCCACTCAAGTTCAAATACATTTTTTACTTGTATTACTTACAATACTTGTAGTGGATTGCACTTGATGATAATACTGTTTTTTCAAATGTTAATTCATTTAATTAAATTTAATTGGGGAAAATGCAGTTTAGCCCAATCGCTTGGCGTGATTTCGAAAATTGCCAAACTTGGCGATTTTTTTTGGCTGAACGTTAAATCCGCGAAGCGGACCAGTGTAGCCACATTTGGCAAAATACAGCCAGATATTTCCTGTCGACAAGGGTGTTTGGCTAAACTGCATTCGAACCATTTAATTTACAGGATGAATTAAGAAACAAGCCAATGCTTCTACTACGTCATTTGTCTTGGAATGGCAAATTTGGAAGAGCGTCAGAGTAGAATCTTCATGCCTTCGGATTGAATCTCGTCGAAGAATAAAATTTTTTTATTTTATTTTCAAATAATTAATTTTAATTTTATATGGGAGAAAATTTTTTTTCTCTTATATAAGATATTTAGCAGGATATAAATTTAGTAATAAATGCCGTGAGCGATTATAGTGATTCTGTCATATGTATATACATATTTCAAATAATTGTAATTATTTAATAAAAAGTAATTAAAATGAAATTTTTCTTTGTTGACCTAAGTAGGAATTGACTTAGAATTTTTTTTTTTATATTACTTGTTAAAAAGTAAGTGTAATGGAGAATGCGCCTTCACGTCTCTGAAACAAAATAACTGTATGAAAGTATATGAAATAATAATCTAAAAATATTCCTA
The DNA here is from genome assembly GCA_019974015.1 of Nephila pilipes. Classification (NCBI taxonomy): domain Eukaryota; kingdom Metazoa; phylum Arthropoda; class Arachnida; order Araneae; family Nephilidae; genus Nephila; species Nephila pilipes. The sequence goes on from BMAW01055730.1 coordinate 513,802, forward strand.
AGATTTATTGCTAAAACGCTTATGTATATAGATAACACTTCCAGGACCTGTTAGTATATTTCAATACTTTGTAATATATTAAGCTTCTCTTGACAAGTGAAAAAAGTTTAGTAAAAACAAAATTAGTTAAAAAATATAGTTTTGAATTAACAATTGAAATTCAATTTTCAAAAGTTGAAATCCTTGTCATATGATAAAAAAAAAAAACCTTTCCTTTTAAAGATTTTGAAATAAAATGTGAATTAAGAAATTTGAGGAAAGAAATATCATAGACTAATTGAAACAAGTTGTTTCCTTTTAAAGATATGTTTGCGATAAGATTTATGTATATGAGTTGCTATGCTTTCTGGTAAATGTTGGAGTACAAAGCCAGAATTGATTTTCGAGCGACAAGTGACGAGAATGAATGATATTTCTATAATAAATATGCTAGTTAAGAAACCCCATATTAAATTTTGAAACATTATTTCTTATTTTCTGTTGACAACTAATTAATTTTTGTGAGTTACAAACAACTGAAAGATTATACTTCAAATGGAATTGAAAAATTGACTTCCGTGTTATTTTAATTCTGTGTTAGGGATATTAGACAACTAATACGTAAATAATGAAGAAAATTTAACAAAATATCTAGTTTGTTTTATGAGCTATCAATAAAAATAATTTAAAATGAAGAAAACATTTATAATCAGTGAAAAGTTTGGTATCACATAATTTTCCCTTCAATCAGTAAATATGCCAAGTTACTTATTTAGTCTTAATAAATGTTATGATTTATTTTGAGCCAAAATTATTTTAAGAACTTTTTGAATGCAAATATGGAATTTAATTAACTTCACTATTTTAATATTAGAATATCTTGTTGCTCAAGGAATTCACAGAAAAAGAAAAAAAAAAAAATGGTTCGAGGAGCTTGAATGAATAGTTTCATGAATCTAATCTGACTAGATTCAAATCCATGCTAATTGATTAAGAAATGAAAAGAAATCTCGGTAATTCTGCATTTGATACACATTTTTTTAAACAAGTTTTAAGTGCTTAAATGCTAAACATTTTAGATTTTATAATATTTTTTATTATTTAGAATTATATAATATTTTTTATATATATTGTATATATTTTTATAACATAGAATTTTTTTTACATATATTATTTTCAGGCTTTTAATGAAATAGAAGAATATCAGAAATTAGAATAGGTCAACCGGAAAGTTCTGCCCATTTGTGGAATGGAAGAAAAAAAAAATACATTTTTCATACATTGAATAATATTTAATAATAATATAATTTTCATTTTACTTGGATTGGTCTGTAAATATTCCAGATGAGGGCTTCATGAATAATGTAAAAAAGATTTGCTTAATCTGTGACGACTATTCGCGGTTTCTCTGCACTAACCTTGGGAACTTTTAATTAAGATTTATTGCTTTTGCTAAACAACTTTTTCCTACCAAAAATGAAACGTGATTATGTAAAGCAGGTAGAAAAGAAGTGAAGCAGGAGAGTTAGGAAATATATAAACTCAGACTGAGAGTCGCGATAGAGAGGCTGAAGTAGAGGTTGAGTGGTTCGAGAAGTTGAGGTTGAGTGATTCCAGTGTTCAACAATTGTTCCAGAGTCGGAGATGAAGTCGGAGCCGAGAATTGTTACAAGTTATCGGCTGGTTAATGTGTGCTTGAAGTCAAGATAGTCTTAGTGGTAAGAGACCATTAGATTACTACTGGTAGATTGAGTTAAAATAGTTAAGGCCTTGTCCAGAGAGCATTTCAACTTATTGGCTTTTAGCATTAAAACATTGAGTTTAGCTATGGCACAAGAGGTAAGCAGGAATGGGCTGCCGTCACAAATCTAGTTGTCGTGAGCACATTTCTGCTTTTTGGGAATAAAAACAAACCCTTTTTAGATAAAAAAATTATAAGGAAAAGTGGATCACGTACGAAACCCTTATAAGGTAAAGAGCCTGTCCGGGGTGGCAGGTTGTCCGGGCTCCCGGAAAACCCTCCTTAAAACTTAGCTTGGGAATTAATTAGAGAATGTTGTGAATTTTACGGACCAACACTGTACGAACTTCTGAAACCTAACGAAAGGTTCGATTCGGGGATATATTGTCAGCAAATGGAAGCACTGAAAAAGAAACCAGCGATGTTCAATAGGAAGGACACCACACTGCTTCTTGATAATGTCGGACAACATTCTCCGTCGGCGATTTGTCAGAAGTGCTTCCGAATTTAGTTGAAACAAATTGCAGCTAATTCTAACATTTAAGATGTAAAAAGCTGAATTAAATAAAATACTTCACTTGTATATTAAAGATAAATTTGTTCACATCCAAGCAAATAAAACCATATGAGAGGAAAAATTATTCTAAGATATAATTTTATAATAATACTTTTAACTAACTATTTTTTTTTAACTCTCTTTAAAGTTTTTTTTTTTTTTTTTTTTTTTTTTTGGGATAAACTTTCCAAAAGCAATCTCTCTCTCTCTTTTTTAAAAAATATTGATAATTTGATGTTTGAATAATTATTAATTTGAATACACATGTATGAGAAATCGATTTTTGTGAAAAGTACCGACTAATTGATGCAGTTAAAATCATTTGAACCTCCATCAGATATTACTCCATATTTTCTGAAATTAAGTAATAAAGAAAAAGTCGCCTATATATATAGGTATAGTAATTATTTAAACTCTTTATAAACACGCTACGTATCTTATTTTGCTGCAATATCCCACGTATATCACAAGTTAGTGCTACAATATTTTAAAGAAACAGAGCAGCCAAAGGATCAAAACCATTTTAGTTTTTATTAACGTCGCACTAGAAGCAACACGAGGGCTATTGGCGACGGACCTCGTAATTTTGAACCACGGTCAAGTGACGAGGACGACACCTGAGCTGGCATCCCCCTCTCCTAACATCCACACCACGTCAACGGGAGGATTTTGGGCCCCGAACAGATTTAACGTGCATCAGCCCCGTCTACACGGCGGGTCTTTGGCGGCCAAGGATCGAACCCGCGACTGAACGAAAACCGCCAGCCGCGAGTCCACGACCTTGACCACTAGGCTACCGCGGCCCTCAAAACCATTCGCAAGTGATCTCAATTCTTGATGAAATTGATGCAGAAGTTTAGAACTGTTGTTCCGAACGGGGAACTTACGCCCACTAGGGGGCGTTAAAATCTAAGGAAGCATTTTTGGTTCAAGGTTAATGTAGGGGGCGTTGATGACCAACAGCGGAACCTTTGGGCAATATTCGCCAAAACGCGCTGAAAAGCTTGATTAATACAAAAGAAAAAAAAAAAAAATCGGACGCATGTTTCAATAAATAGTTCAGTTCGTATTCAATTATATTAAACATGTGTTACAATTAAGTAGAAGTAATGGTACATTATAGTTTTATTCCCCCCCTTACCTTTTTCCAATAATTAAATGGTGGCGATTGGGAATTAGAAATGAGGGGGCAAAATATTTATAGACAGCGAAAAATAATAGGGTGGGGTGGGGGGAGTACAAGGAAGGTAGACACAAACACAAAATTAAGTTACAAAATGGTAAGTTTTTGACGCTCTGGGAGCGAATTTGTACACAGTACCAACTTTACTGTGACTTAATTTTATTATTAGTAATGTAATTTTTTTAAAAAAATTTACTAATAACTATGTGTAATATAACTTTCCTCAAAGGAACAATATTATACATCCATCGCAATTAAATAAAAGTATTTTGAGGAATCAAAAATGATCAGGGATAGTTTAAAAAAAATATTGCTTGTTTATTTTAAACAAGAAAAATGATGGTTTACCAAAATACCAACCAGTGGATGATGAGGTGCTGTACGAAATGGTAAACTGTGGTGCCATTGCATTTTGCTCTTATTTCCGTCAGTAAAACTTTTAATAATTAAAGAAATGAAAGAAAATATATTTATATGATAAGTCAACAGGGTACACACAACAATTTTGCTTATAACACCCAGTTTTAGGTGGCTAAAATGGAATATAAATTAAATTTTTTTTCTAAAAAAGTTGGAGGAGGAGAGAACCCTTCACTCCCCTCTCCCAAATTGGCGTGCCTGAGTATATGAGCCAATCGTAGGTTACGTAGAGCACCATAGTGTGTGTGCATGTTCTCCCTCGATCAACCAAACCTCTCTATTTAAAAGTTTTGACTCTCCCGAGACGCCACTAGAAAGTTCCGTAATGTTAATCTCTCTCTCTTTCTCTTATAGAGTTTCCTGCTTCTGTTGTCAAAATTAGATTATTGCTTTTGATTGCTTGGGATAAAATGCATACACAAGAGTGACTTAAGGAATATTTATGCTTTATTTTACTTTATGTTTTTATTTTCAAAAGTATTTTTTAAATATTTATCAAAAATCTGAAACTTCACTACTACAATATTGATTTCAAGAACGTGAGTCGGTATTTTTTTGCCGTTCTAAAAGTTGAGTAATTTTTCTCCGAGAGGCAAGCCTAGAAGGTTAGAAAACTATGGTTTAGCTGTACCCGAGCGGACCTCCATAGACCTCCCAACAATTAAAGATTTCATCAATACTATCAATGAAACCTTTCAAGAAAAAATTAATGTAAATACAAATTCCTCAATTTTATAAATTCCAAGCTATAATGACATTAAATACAAATACAGAAGACCGCGAGGAAAAAATTCTGTATCAATACCCCCTCCATAACCAAACACTTTTAATAAACCTACCCTCCTTAACTTCCAGCTAATGAGAACACAGACACTGGGTCTCTCGCAGAAACCCATACACTGAAAATCCCATTTCACCCCGTCCAGAACTAAACTAGAGCTGCTGCCTCCTGATTGGATGAACACACTTCACCCTGTACTCTCCTCCCCCTCTCATGTAATTTCTGAATTTCCCTGCACTTAATAGTTTGAATCTCACGTAAATTTTTAATTTCATTTTACTTATTTTAATTTCCCTCTAAATTCATCATCTTTAGTCATTACATTTAATAGTATTCTCAATAATTCTTAATTGCACTGGACACTTGAAGTAATCAAGCTTAAAAAAAATATCAAACCGGAGATTAAAACCCAACAGAGCTAATCACTCCATAAACGTAACCACTACGTACCCGATCAGGACTTAACGTGTTCAGCAGCATACATTTTAAAGTCGTCTGAGTGTGATTCAGGAGTGAGAAGTTCTGTAAGCTTCATGCACCCGATTGTACTCGTTTATGAGCATTAAGGGAGCTTTATTTTATTCGTCTTTTACGAATTTATTTCGAATGATCAAGATTGTTCCTCATTTCTATAAATTTTAAATGGAAAAGTATTTTATCCATCTATAAAATTGAATTTAGGTTAATACGGTTTCAGGAATGGCATCGCTTACACATTACGTGAGCTGGTGTCCTGAGATGTTTCCCATAATGCTTGATGAGAGACAGAGCGGGGATATTTTTAGGCGAGATGTCGATGTGTAGAAGTTGATCCAAAAAGTCTGTGACTTCTTTCAGTTGTTCTTGAAGGATGCTGCATACTGCTTGAGAATCATTTACTTGCTGTTGCAGTTCTGCTAATTGCTGCTTGTGAATCTAGGGATAGAAATCGTTTCAGATTATGAAGATTCTTATGTCCATTGTCGATAAAATGTACAAAAAAAGGGACCATGATGTGGTTTTATACCAGTTTACAAACCCTGTTCCAATGTGTGTTTGTAGTTTTTGCATGCATCAGCTACGAAGCATTAAAATAACTGGAAGCAGAATCGATAAAACTGACCAGCTTTCTCCTGCTTTACTTTTTCTGTAATCAAATCTCCAAAACTCCCATGTAACATTTATGTTGTTTTAGCTTTTTCATAAACATTCTATCGCAAAATGAGTAATCCAAGGATTAATTGAGCCGCTCAGAAGCCAATGCGGTTAAGTCCATTTTTTGATATTTTCTGATTTTTGGAAATTTTGATGAAATAAATAATAATCTTCTTAGTTATTAAAGGATTTACTCGTTGGTTACTTTTTTCTAGGTTAGACAGCCCTTTTTTTAATAGCTTCTGAATATATTGTATAATAATTTCAGAAGCCATTGTGAATAAGTCCACCTTTTATCAATATTTTTTTTACATAAACTTTGAAATAAAAATTAAATTCTTCTTCTTTCGATATTTGTTGGTAATACTGAAAAACAAGAAATTCATAGTAACTGTAACCGTTACTTCTAATTAGAATTGTTTGAGTCTTATGCATGTGCAAAACCATTGGAAGAAGCTGTTACCAACAACAAAAATCAACAAAAACTAACAGTCAATTGGCTTAATATGAGATGGATAAAATTGGAAAGGTCAAACCCAAGCAGCATTAAGTTCAAATATAATTTTGACGAGGATGATACCTTTCATGTAATTGATATAAAAAAAACAAAAATAGGTAGGCCAGTAAATTTAAAAAATATAACTCAACCTATATTATATCCTAATGGCAGAACAATTTCAAGAGAAACAAAAAAAGACATCATGTGTTTATTAAAGTATATATCTCCAATTAAACACGAATTTTACAGGACATTAAGGACAACACGTGGAGATCAAGATTTACATTTAAATAGCTCGGAAGAAGATGATGTTTGTTATGATGAATAAACATAAATCTTATGACAAAAAATGTTATTTTATTATTTTTACCTAAATTTCTTATCTTTTTCAGCTGCCAAAAGGTATAAGTCCTAAAATTTTTAAGATGCTGTCATTATTTCAATAAATACTTACGTTTTTATTTACACATCCTGCACATATCTTGTTTTTTGCAGAGTTTACACCTCGAAAAAAGACTTTATACACTTTTCTAGTTAAATTAATAAACCAAGAATTTTAAAAACTAATGTATCAAAAAACATTAATTTTCCCAATTTTTGTGTTTTGGACTTAACCGCATTGGCTTCTGAGCGGCTCAAATATTGACACTTCTGTATATACACGAGTCCTATATACAAATATAATTACAAATTGGTCTATTTTTTTTAGATTCATGGTATTTTTTGAAGCACGTCACACCTTTTTGGAAGAAATGCATATCAACATTGCAGGTTTTTCACATAAAGATAGTTTTCTTTCGTGCTACAGTATGCATACCTGCGCGTACCTTAATTGGCCTGTATTTAATATATCATTGCTTAATGCGATAAGGTGAAAATGCTTTATTAACCTACGAATACAGTTATAAATAAAAAGAATTTACTTAAACTGCGTGATCCTTCACACTACCTAGACAGTTTACAAAACCCAGGGTCACTACGTTACACCACGTAGAGAAAAACTGAAACTAGATGTCCAGTGTTTCATCGCGTTGTCTTCCATAACAGGCAAAGTACTAAAGTCGCATTGTTCCAGCTAAGAGAACCCCCCCCCCCCATTATTCAACGATGCTACGCGTACTTTTGGTATGAAAATTAAAATAATACAAAATAAATAGTTTACTCCATAGCCAACAAATTAAAATAGAAATTGCTTATCAAACAACAATATTTGTACCTTAAAATATTTAGACAAAATTCCTTGGAAGTATAAGATTTAACTTCAAGTATTTATTTGAAAACTATGCATTGGCTTGTACGGTGCTTTCATTTCTTATTTAAGTAGATAGATAAAAGGAAATGGGAAAGTAGTTTTTATCCATTTATTGATGAATTTAATGGTTTGAGAAGAGAATCAGTTAAGGTGTTCCCTTGCGTGGAACACTGAGCCACAAAGGGTTCTAGAAAGCTTTTAAAGAAGTTATTCTTACAATCAAAAATACTCAGAAACAATAAAATTGAATTGAATAATATTAGCAATCATAAAACATCTAATGCATTATTTTCTAATAGTGAACATCTAATGCTTTATTTTCTAATAGTGAACATCTAATGCTTTATTTTCTAATAGGGAAAATAATCAAATGCATATTTACCTAAGCAACATAAAATAATATTTGTACCAGTTAATTTTAAAAATCATTTTTAAAAAGTCGAATACACAGAGATTTGGATAATATAAATCACAATATTGTATTTATAAAATTATAATTTCGGTTTCTAAAAATTATGGATTTTTTTTTTTATTTTATGTAATATAACTTTTTATAAATATTTAGTTTTTGGTTTTGATTTTTATATGAATTTGTTCACCAATAGATTAAATTGTAAATTAAGGCAACATATTAATTATAAAAGAATTGATTTAAACAGAGAAAGACAATAACATTAATTCTTTATAGTTTTTTTGAAATTCATTTTTGCACCGGAAGTTTTCGTTATACTAGTTAAGGTATCTAATGATTATAATTAATATAATATTTATGCTTTTTATCCGTTAGTTATTCTATCTGTATAAAATAAAAGTTTTTATAATATTTTTAATTACTTCATTAATTTATTCATAATTTTAAGCAATATTATGTAAATTTTAATGGGGAAAAAAAGAATAGAATATTCCTACAATATTTAACTATCCCAATTATATAAAAAGAGAGTATGCATACAACTACATTTAATATAAAATATTTACGATGCATCTGTTTAAATTTTAAGGCTACAATAGATTTAATCAACAAAAAAGAAATGTCTGAAGTGTATTATAAAAGAAAATTATTAGGAGCTTAAAAAGCTTCTAAAAATTCTGACTTATATTCTTATTAAATGTGCCAGATTTAAATGTAGTTTAAAATTATTTGCATAGTTTTTGAATAAATATAAAGTCATCATCCTTGTTTTCTTTACTTTAGATAAAATAACTTCTAGACAATTAAAGCTTCATGGCTGCGGATTGCTAGTTCGAGTTCTGATTCTTTCACAATTTTCTTTCTATGGAAATCTGAAGTCAACCTCTCATACATTTTTTTAATGTTTTTTCTCAAAGACTTTCCTTGGTACGGTGCGGAAATATCTCGAGCATACA
>BMAW01055736.1:0-42300 GCA_019974015.1 Nephila pilipes
TAACTTATTCGCATGACTGATTATAAGATCCAAACTCATCTTCTCATTTCTTTGGGTAGCAGCTTCCATACATATATAATATTTCTTCAAAAATACATTTGAAAATACCTTTGGTTATCATCGGAACCATTCATACTTGCAGAAATTGAAAAGCGAGTCAGATATAAATAAATGTAAAAATGATGAAAAAATCCGTGATACGAATATCTCAAAAAATGTGAACTCAAAGAAGAAGCAAATCTAACTTCAATACTACGAAAATATTTACGAAAAAAAATTGCGTGTAAAGTCTGCGATGGTAAAATATCCCAAAGCCCTCTTTAGAATTCCTACAGAAATATTAGAGGATTTATACGTAGATTTGAAACATCTTACACGGTCTGCAAACTACATATACTTCCCGAAACGCTTTGGGCATATCTTTAAGACAACTTTTAAGGAACGTAAACATCACACTTTTTTAAGCAGCAATAAATTTACACTTAAAAGTTTTTTGAAAGTTGCAGCACATAAAAGTTTATTTAAATTTTAAATACTAATAAACTGCAAAACTTGAAATTTATATTGTAAAGATGGAAGTAAAAATAGTATACGCCTACGATTTGATAACATACTGGCGTTGAAACGATTTATAAATTAATCTATACGTTTCTTAATGAAATACAGTATAAACTAGAATAATCATTAATAAAGTATTCTTTGTTTTCGAAATAAGGACAATAAGTCTTTCCAACAGATAATTCGAATTTCAACTTATTTTTTATCCTCCAGTTGAGCTGAAAAAGAACTCAAGCAATGAGAGGAACGATCTAGGGGTATTGGGGGTTTTGGCTTTGCACTCAACAACATCTAATTGAATTGAAATTTTGCACACATGTTTTGCTCACGCAATTGCTTTTTTTATACTTAAGTTTCAAGACGCAGATTATAAAAAATTACGTAATATAAATGACTAAAATATTTAACCAAGCTTTTATTTACATATGGACTAAAAGGTAAAAAAATAATTTTTTAATGTAAAATAATGTATAATTTGAAATGTTTGAGGCATTAATATTCTTTTGATCTCATAGATAGACCTCTCTGCCAACATGAACACTGATTCTCTGCATACTTGTATATGACGAGAGTTCGTGGGGCTCGATACCATCCTTCCTCCTCTGGGAAAATGACCATTAATAGGGTGGATATGTATTGGTTTGAACAGGTACTATACTGGACGGCCGCACACATCTCTGAATGAGTATAAAAAAGTCTCCCTGGCCGCTATAAAATATTGAGAAGAGATGTGAGAGTTTTATATTCGAAATTTCAGGGGCACATTTGGACCTAGGTTCCGGTTACTGGAAGGCAACGCTCATTCACATAGGGTTCAGATGATGGACGATCACCTGGGAAATGAGGATATTTTCCTCATGGATTGATTGGAAAGATCTCTTGACTTTAACCGGATACTGCATGCCTGGGCCACTCCTGAGAGAGCAATTACATCTCTCCTTCTCTTTCAGAGAATCATCCAGAAGTGGAAAACTGCCAAGCTGCAGGAGTGGAATCAATTGTTACAGAAACTCATAATCTTCCTCTTTTCTAGTACGTTGACATGTGTGATCTATCTGACTGCGAGAGAGTACCATACCTCATATTAAGTTCATTTTCAGTTCGAAATCACAACATCGGTTTTTCCATCACAGAACTGTGAGCTTCGTTGATGATCACGCATACATAAAATAACTTTTAAAAAATACATCTATTTATCTGTTATAAATGAATATTCAAACCAAAGTCAATTAGGTGTTTAGAAATTCGACGTAGTACGCAAATTGTATCTTCTTTAGTCCGTAAATAAAATGTTCATTTCAGAATTCCAAAAATTAGTAGACGTTTGCTATAATGAAATTGCATTTTTAAACCTGCCTAATAATAAGATTCAGTACTGACATGTTTTTTCTCGGTGCATAATTCTGAAAGTAATAAGCCGATACTATTACTCTATGCTCTTGTAATAATCCTATACTATTGTTCTATGTTCTTGTAATAATCCTATACTATTGTTCAAATGCGCGCGTAATGATTCTCATTCAATTTCATATTTTAAAATTAGTTAATAAAAACAGTTAAATTAAAAAAATAATTTACAAAGTAAATTAAATAATAATATTAATTTAGTAAAAATAGTAAATTAACAAATAATTTTTTATTAGTGTAAATTAAAAAAATAATTTAAAAAAAATATTAAATTAATTTGTTATTTTTAATCATTATTATTTAATTTTCTATTTTTCAAAATTATTTATTATTTACAATGCTTAAAAATTATTTTTTTTTAATTATTTTTATTTGGGAATAAGAACAATATTAAAAAAAATAATAATTTTAAAAAATTGTAAATTAAAACAATAATGATTTTTAAAAATAGTAAATTAAAATGTTTTTCTTTTTAATTTTCTTACATTCCATTCCAATGCAATTGAATTTTTCTGAAGTGTTCTCCGATAAATTAATTAAGCTATTAAATTTCTCAATACTGTAAAGCTGAAATAAATAGCACACTATTAAAGTTCAATGAGATTTATATAGATATATATATGTCGTATTTTTTTTAAAATAAACTAATCATAAATATTATTATTAACTTCAAAAAAAGGATAAATGTTAAAATTTTTGGAATGATTATGATTGTGAATGAATACTTATTGTTAATAAGAAATTCTTTTTTATCTACTTTAAAATTGTAGAACATTGATAAGCAAATTATTGATTCATCTTGATATTTTTGAGATACCAGTAAAACTTAATTATGCAATACTGCTGTTTTATCTTCATAATTTATCAAACATTTCGTGCATTATAGCATTCCGATCCCTAATTGATTCTCAAGGAATAAGCCTATTAATTTCAATTAAAAATACGGTTAATAAAATTAGGTATGATAATTGAAATTATTTCAGAAATAAAACCAAATTATATATTATATTGATTGACTGGTTGTAATTAAAGTTATGATATGGGCTACTAGAGGACTATTAGCTAAGGATTAGATAATTTTGTGTGAATCATGGCCAAGTAATAAAGAAACATCTCTACCTTCCTCTTTTAATATCTCCTTTGTTTCCATGGAATCATGGGTTCGATTCTGAAATCCCCTAAAACCTGCTCTGTAGTAGAGTTGATACACATTGAATTAGTTGGGGATTTAAGTCCTTCCTATAGTGTGGTATGGAAATTTGGAAAGGTACAAATCACCCCAAGTGTCGTCCTCGTGATCGAGGTTCAAATCTATGAAGGCAGCCATCAATAATCTTTGAGTTGCTTCTAAATGCGGCGTTAATAAACAATCAATTAATCAATTTAACAGCAACACCTTTTTCTAATTTTAGTGACTTTTAGGTTCATTTCCATCTAGCATGCCCTCATCTTCAAAATTGCTCTGCATGTTGATATTTGTTGGGAGAAGGACCCAAACCCGAAATTCAATTTCATCGTCACCGATAACGTAGTTTATAATCTTGTCTTCTGAGCTACCACAAGCCTTATTATACTGACAAAGAAAGAATAACTACTTTGAAATCGAGAATTATTATCATATTATTATTTTTTTTATGTACAGTATATTATAATTCACTTAAGTTATACAAATAATTTTAAGTAATCTACTATATGTAATAATTCTCCACAAATATATATATATATATGACTGTGTGTGAGAGAGAGTTAATACAGAATAAAGTATATTTTTAACATTTACAATTTATGATGATGATTCTAATTATTTTTTACAAAGGTGGAATACATATAAACGAGACTTTTTTTTATAGCGGCACACAAATTTTATCTTTTTCGCTGTGGCAACATTTATGAGTTATTTAAATTTTAAGTAATTGTTTTGCATAATTATATTCATTATGCGTTCTTTTATTTAGTCGCTGTTGGAACAGAGTACAATAATTGAAACTGCTCCACTAAAAAGCAAAGATTCCCATCTATTGTGTGCGTCTACTTCAATAACTAACGTATAATTAATACAGCATAGTTCTACGAGCTTTGAGGAGCTTGAAGCAGATAATCAGTTTAAAAGTCGTTTAGTTGTCATTCGCAGTCTTCTATTTCAGGACAATGGGAGAACTCGCACCTCCAATGTAATACAAGAAAAATTGGGGGGAAAAACACTAGATAACACTGAAATATCATCTCTATAATCGTACTAAGCACCCTGGGTCCCTTAAAAGAATTGGTCTCTTACATATCTCACTCCATTTTATCTTATAGGTATAAAAAATATCAATAGGTTAGAAAAAAAATGTTCAGATTTTAAAGGAGAGAATACGTAGAGAAAATAGCACTAATGGAATTTCGGTAAGTAGAAAATTAGGAAAGATTATTTTTAAAAAAAACTCGTTTATATATGATACGATTATATACGATCATATATGGTTATATATGTTCTTCTAGAGGTTAATTCCCAAACCGTAAGTAACTAGATTTCATGAGTTTCATCCCTAATGGAATATAAAATCGTAAAAGATAACGAATATTGAAGTAAAAAATATTCTATGCCACTAATAAATCATAAGCAATTCGCTCTGTCATCAGATAATTACTCCAGAACAAAAATATTTGAATGCACAATCACGCGATTATCCAGTTTCTGTTTTTATGAGAGTACGTAACTGACAAGACAAGATAGGCACTCTGTTTTTACAACGGAAACGTTACAGCGCTATTTTTACTCTACTCAAATATATCTCCCAAGTATGTTATCTTGCTTCTTTTATATTTAATATGCTTTTTATCTGATGAACACGTTCACTCACAACAGCTAAAAATCTGACTTAATTTAGCTCGATGAGTGTGCATGATAACAGTCAGATCCACTAAAAAACGTGTGTCGGTTTTTCATACTTGCCTTCACTAGAAATCATGCTCTTTTATGACTACTAACTAACTTCACTATGCTCCACTTTTCCTCTGTTCCTTTGTCGCTTATACTGCCTTTATTACGACTTGGCGTAATAAAAACTCGCACTAAAACGAGCCAAATCAACTTGCACGAATCGCAAAGTAGCCAGATTCTCACCGCTTTTGGTTGGTAAGGGCAATTATAGGATAGACGCAGTGGTGAAGGAAAAACAAGATGAAAAAATTAGAATTCTGGCGTTATTATGCCAACTCTGCTCCAGCATTCCATGCATGGAATTCCAGGCAACTACTTTATTCTTTGGCGTGTTTTTAAGGGAGAAAGGGGCAGCAATTTAAATCCTTCGCTTATGAATCATTCAAGATCATGCTAATATAAGCGATGAATCACCTAGAACTAGAACTCTAAAAAAGAAAAGAGGGTTTGGCGGGTAAAAAGTAAATAAAAATATACAAGGAATTTTATTCTATTATGCTGGATTTGCAGGGGATATGTGGTGTGGAGTTAAAATACCCTCTACACCTTCCACATAGAAATTGTTTAAAAAGCATTTTATCGAGGATTTGATTTTTTTTCGGTTGATTTTTCTACAGCTCTTTCGATTTCGTCGATGGAAGTTTGAAAAAAAAATGTACCGTCGATGCAAGGTTATATTTTTTTCTTATCTTAAGTCGTTGCTTAAGACCGCAAGAGAAGCTTTTTAAGTAATTGAATTTGAATAAGGCTAAAATAAATTATTTTATGGAAATGGTATTACGGCTAGGTGTGGGATATATATATATATATATATATTCCTTATTTTTGATGCTTAGCAAAAAATAATTTCATTTCATCCATAACAAAAGAACTTTTAGAAAATGAACTTTAACGTCGTTATTATGCTTCTATGTGCTTTATAAAGGGATTATTAACAGATTCCATACTCCAAAGCTAAGTTATTTTCTTAGTGGTACATATCGAAGTATTGACTTATTTGTGATGGGATGAGTAACTAACATTTACTTATGAACTAAAGCCCTGTATTACAGTAATAACGATATTATAATGAATAAATTCGTCTTCCTGTTGTTCTAAATTGACTTTTACGATGTGGCTTTAAGAAGGCTAAAAACATTTTTATTTATAGCATACTTTATGTAATTGTTCAACCAAAAGCTATTCATATTTCATTTAAGAGTCAGGTACAAAACCTCATAAGTCGTCAACTCCCTCTCTCGCTCTCTGTATATTTATTTATATATATACAATATATACATGTTTATATATATATATATATATATATATATACGAAGGCCATTCGCAAAACCTTTAATTGTTATTCAGAAATAACCTAGGCTTTTAGATAAAATTTACTCTGCATTTTTATTTATCCGTATGTATATAATGTTGTAAATTACAGTTGTTAATGTTGACGTGTTTGGTTTCAACAAGACGTCGATTGAAGTAACCCACAGTATGGAAAAGATTGAGTTCAATCTCCTTAGTAATGCAATGACGAACCTCGAAAAAGCAAGAAATGCCGGAAGTAGTGTATAACTCTGCGCATAATGACTACATAGAGAAGTCTTAAGCATGATAATTAAAATTTTCTGTCTCCATTATTTTCAGTATTTTAATTAATACTTTACAATGCTCCAGGATAATAATTAAACTTTACGATACTGTAGGTTCTAAATACAATAACGGCCTTCGAAGGATCA
Organism: Nephila pilipes; assembly: GCA_019974015.1. Classification (NCBI taxonomy): domain Eukaryota; kingdom Metazoa; phylum Arthropoda; class Arachnida; order Araneae; family Nephilidae; genus Nephila; species Nephila pilipes. The sequence goes on from BMAW01055736.1 coordinate 6,616, forward strand.
GGAAACGCAGAAAGAAATGTATAACACTAGGTAGTGAATATTTAGATTAAGGTTCAAGAATAGTAAGCAAAAATTAAGTTTCTATTTCAACAATTTTAGCAATTATTAAAATTTGACGATATCTTTCGATAAGAATTAAAATTTTACAATACTGTAGATTATTTTAGTATTAGTATTATGTAAAAGTTATCTGTAACCTAATATTATCAGAAAATATATAAAGGTTAAACATTTCTACGATTATTAATTAAAAAGAATTAATTTTCTCAATGTCAGGTCTTGAACATTCAATGGAAAACAGAGGTTTTGTAAACAAGAAAAAAAATACTGACACAAAACATAGGTATAAAAGCAGTTATACATTGGTGAAATGAAAAAGAGCTAAAACATTAAAATAATATCTTGTATTCCAGCATAAAAATTGTTTTTTTTTTATTTAAATCTAATGTGTCATTTATTATTTCATAAAACAATTTTTATGTATTAATTATTTAATGCAGTTTTGGATATTTCCCTTGGTAAGTATCAATTCTATTATTATAATCGATCATTTGATATTAAAATAATTTTTAGGCCTTATATTATTTTATTATTAGTTATTTTTACTAAAATGAGTTCGATAGACATTAACATATATTAGTAGTAAAATAATTTTCCATAAAATATGAAATTAATTTTCAAAAAGATATTTCTTGAATTTACGAATAGCAAACAACACATTTAAAAATAATTCTTTTAGTGTTTTTGGCAGCTCTTCTATTTACTTAATGCTTCTATAGTACAGCGTTCAAATTATCTAATTACTTAACATCTTACTTTAAAAAGGGCTTAAAATGACATTTTGTATGATTAGTAAAGTACATATTTAAATTGATAGAAGTAAATAAAAAGGAAGTATAAATATAAGGAAGTCTCAGAGCAAATGCTTAGAGAAAATACATTTAATGACTGCACATTAGTTTATTTACGTTGAATAAATCTGCTTGAATATAAATGAGCGCATACCTCTGATTCATCCTCATTAGCTAAAATTAAAGCAGTTTGAAAATATTTTTTAAGAAGTACATTTAAATTCTTAACTTCAGCTTTGCAAAGCGACGTGTATGATTTAAAATATTAGCGTCACAGAAATGGGTGTTTATTGGATGAATAAAACGTACATTTGGGACTTAGAAAGATTTTGTACTTTTTTTGGAAAAGATAAATATATTTCATTTCTGTTTAAATTTATACATGAAAAATTCATTTTGACAATCAATATATAAAGCCTCCTAAGGACTATTTAGACTAACGTAAATATTAAATATTTATGTTGAGAAAGTAACAGGATTGAGAAAAGCTAACAAGAAAAGTGACAGAATGCTACCAAAACTGTATATAATTTTGTTTAGTTTCTGAAGATTTCGAAATTTTGATTACTTGTATATTGAGAGAAGTATATATAAAGACTTTCATTAAAATTAATGAAAGGCAACTTTATTATTCTAAATGCAGTGTTTCATTAAAATGATTTATAATATGCATACTGAAAACCATTGAGTCAAAATTTTAGCAAATAACTATAATGTAATAACGTAATAACGATATGCATGGCAATTAACATTTCTTTATCATTTCATTCAACCATCTGCATGAAATAATTTTAGATATTATCAAACATTTATTGGCAGGATTGTGAGTAAACGATTTTAATTTTTTAAAGTACTTTAAAAATATTAAAATTGAAAAGTATTTTGAATGGTTTTTTTTAAATGAGAGATTTATTATTTTTATTTTAATATTTTCTTCCCGTTATAACAATTAATAATTATTGTAAAATATTAATTGTACTATTAATGCAATTAATATTTCAGTTATCATCTTGATTTTTTTGGCTGTGTTTTTCATAAAATACTTTCTGTAATACTTTCTGTGGACCTAGCTTAATAGAACAATAACTGAAATAAAGGTATTTAACTTGGCACGAATTTTTTGAAACTATGAGTTATGTTAATACTGGGAAAAAGTACAATTTGAAAAATATATAATTTTTAAAATACCCGTATTCATACATGTATATACACACATAAATATAACAGGTAACTTTGTAAAAGATTAAATTATTTATTTATATATACGGAGATGTAGCTTATATACAGAAGAAAGAAAATCCACTAAGTTCAAATTAGTCTCTCTGTCAAGAACAAATGAATAGTTTCTTAAAAGCATTATTATCATGTAGGATTAATCGATAATCATTTTGTGCCCTGACCCTCAAAGAAAAACTCTTCGTACTCTACTGATATACAATACTGAATACAGTAAATCAATAAAAAAATATCTTAAACGTGAAATATTTGCAAGAAAATTCTTACATTTTAAGACATGAAGTAATGACAAATAAAAAAGGAATACGATGATTATATACTTATTTATTTGAAATTAGATCCACATCAGACTTTACCAGTTTACTTGTAAGACTATTTAAAATATATATTCATATAAATTTGATATTGATTGTTTCTTAGCTATATATGTGTCTTCCACTTAGACTAGTAAACAGTTTTATTGTTGATACGTAGATTTGAAAATCATTAAAACACGGTTAATGAGCTTTCATAACTTTTAATTTAAGATATCTATTTTATACGAATAAAGAATTCTTTTCCATATTTTATTCTGAACTATGCGGAAAAGTTTATTATCTCATCTTTAGACACGGCCCAAGAACCAAACGAATGGATAGTTTTTGACATGTTTGGTGAGGGAAAAAAGCAAATATGAACGCATGTCATCTTGGAATATCACACACTAAAAAGACATCCGTGAAATTCAAGCTCTTTGAAGTCAGGCAGCTCATGTTCTCTGAAATATTTTCGCACATACCATAAAAGAAAAATATAGATCACGTTTCCAGGGAAATTCTGTTGAATATAAAATGATGTAGTGTATATTTTTTGCTTAAAAATCTAGGAAAGGTTAGCTCCCTAAAAATAGAGTTTTTTGCCATTATAATGATATATTTGCATGTTATTTTTGTGCTGGTAAAATTTCCTATGTATGGATAAAATAATATATGTTAAATAAAGGCGAACGAAAAAGAACTAAAAATACTTTGAATTTGGATTTAATTACCGTATTTCTTGAACCACAAGACACATTAAATGATTAGAGCATTTCGAATTTTTAGATAATATTTCATTAAGTCTAATAAAGTTTAGTTCTTTAAAAATAGAGTTTTTTGCCATTATAATAACATATATGCATGTATCTTGAAGCTAAAAAAATATGTCCTTTATATGGATAAATTATGTTCTATAAAATTTAAAAAAATTTAATTTGGACTTACTGTACTTTTTGGACAATAAGATGTATCATATTTTTAGAGCATACCAAATTTTTAGGAAGGAATATTTTATTAATTCGAATATATTTGTTGTTTCATTTAGAAAAGAATAAAAGAAAATTCCATGTCTAGAATGAAATAAAATTATTCGATGATTGTAACGATCTTCGCTTTCTTATTTTCTGTAACTAATCTTTTGGGCTACTTTATTAAGTTATTTGAGTTTGAGATTTCAGATACAAAAGGAGAGATGGAAGATGTAGGAAATTTGTTAAGTACATGTTATAGGTGCAGGCAAAAATGAAATTATCTTCATTTTCTCTAAGCGCGGGTACTTAACTCGGATCCTGTTTATAGAAGAATATCGGAATCGAATTCAGTTTTACTGTTATTAAGATAAGTAGATTTCTCAATTATAATGTTTGTTTTATAATGCAATTACGTTAACGCTCCCCATTAATAATTTGAAGTTTGATCAATCTTATATCGGAAGCAAGAATAAATTGATTTAAGTGTTTTTTGACTGATTATTTATTACCTATCTCAAAGACCGTAAACTTAATAACAAAGCAGGTGCTTCGCAAGATGATATTTATCATCATATTTTTGGAAATTCAAAAAGAATTGTTGTTTTTTAACATATGGTAACATTTTGTTGTTTTGAGAAAAGAGAGCCAACAAAAATGCTTGGGCACAAAATAAAGGATACAAGGTATTATAATACATCATGATTATCATAATTACATTTAGTTACTTATTACATTACATTAGTTAGTTACATTTATGATTGACATTGCAGTACACTGATTTTAATAATTACATTTAGTTTGCTTCAGGTATAATTGCATTGATAAGACATATTTAATTTAATATTTTATCATCTGCTTTTAATTTAATATCCGTATAGAATGTTATTGTGCAATTTAATAATTTATCGGTTGCTCTTATTTTAATACTTCTTTGAATAACTGATTTTTGGCAACGTTTTTGGACTTTAGAATGTTTTGCTTGCAAATATAAAAATGCATTGTGAATTTTAAGAAGAAATTTTATTTTCTTGATAGTAATTGCTTCTATAGAACCTGGGGCTCAAAAGTACGTTTACTTTACGCTAATTAATATTCGTTTTGAATAATTCTACTTTTTCGAGAACTCAACAGAAAAAAAAAAGTTAGCACAAGTTAATATGAAAGCAAAGTCTATTAATTTTTTTTCAATATTACCTTCTAACCATAAGACGAATTCAATTTTAAAACGGTTTTTCTAAATAAAAAGCTTCGCTTTGTGCTTTGATAAAATATATACAACCTGTTTTATTTTTTCTTAAGAATTTGAAAACCATTATAATACACTGTAATAGATATGAAATGTAACCAGCGCGCTTTAATCTAACTTTTGATCTCTGTTTTTTCGTATATAAAAATAAAAATAATTAAAATAATTTATTAATAATGAACAAGATTTAGAAGTATTAATTTTATGTAGGTATTGTACTTAAAATATGAATTCATATGTAATATGCCTTTATTTAAAATTCTAACTTTTTGTTTGATTTCCTTGAAGTTAAATAAAATACTTTTCTCTCAGCCATTCACATTAAAAAATTAGTTTTGCATGAAGGGACTCAATAAAAGTTTTATTAAATTTTTTACCTCGATTTTTTATTAAGTAAATTACTTAGGTTTTAAGTGTATCATAATCCTAAAATACCATACTTTGAGAAAAACGGAAATGTCGATATTTTTCTTCAAGACACTACAATTTAAAATTTAGGTTTATCAAATTCTCACAAATACTCCTACGGAATAAGTGAAACACCCTGTTTTTTTGACACCAAAAAACGCAAAATATGAAGCCTTTTAGAGTCTCAGTTACAATTATTGTTGAAATCGAAATTTGAGTTCAGCAAACATTTCAGAGCATATTTTTGTGTCTTTGATCAAGGAATATTTTCAATATATAATATTTGATCAAGGACCTTGTTCCAAAAAAGCGTACAATTCTTACCTTGTGTTTGCCTTTTCTTTCTTCGTTGCATGTAACAAGCTACTATAGCTCCATTAATAAGAATTAGAAGGGTCCCGGCAACACATATGATGACTAATAAAAATACAGGAACATCATCGCTGTTTTTGGCCAAAGCGTCTATAGCAGTACTAGGAAGGCGACGAGGCACTGTAAGAAGAATTTTAAAATTTCAAAATATTATTATTCCATAAATTGCAAATTTTGACTTAAAAGCGATCAATGCTACTTATTAGTAATGTATGAAAATGATATGCTTGATGAAATGGGAAAAAAATCTATGATAAAAACTTGCTAACATTTCATGTACTTTAAATTAACAACAAACGAAGTAAAGTCATCATTATTGATACATAAATAAAAGTTTTATTATTGTATTAAATGAAATAATAAACTATGGTAAATATCTGTAATATGTAAAGGTTATTCTGTCTCAGATATTATTGGATCAAAATATCTTTTTATATTCTTTTTAAAAAAAAATTGATTTCTTGATAGTTCTCAATGACGAAGCTATAATATAAAAATAATCATTAAAATTAGTTATGTAACCCAATAAGATCATATTGATAACATATATTTAAATAGCTTTGTAATATGTAACTCATTTAGTCAAAATTTTAATATTACATATGAAATTCATAAGAAAAAACAAAAAATGTAGAATGCAGCAGCTTCTAGAATATAGAATATTTATTGTATTAGTAGTTGTATTGTACTGTAATAGCAGACGTTGAGTAGACCAATAATAAATATATTTGTTTGTTTGTTAGAATTTTTATAGCATAATTACGTGAAGTACAGCTTTTACATATGCTACTACACAAAATGCAGAAAGTGGAACTTATTTTTATTTGTTTTAATTAGAGTTAATTGTTAGAGTCAAATAAAAATCACACAAAAAAAAAAAAAAAAAATTAAAAAATATCTATTAACAAATCCAGAATTTTTTTGAAAATCCTATTTCAGGGAAGGCACATGACAGTAAATACCTCAACCCGAATACAGAAATAGTTCATCAAGAACTAGTCATGACTTAAAATATAGTATCTTCCTATTAAAGTTTCAGTTTTCTACCATAAATCACAATACTGTTTCATCAAAAATAAGCTGACACCTCTCATAGTGGGAGAATCTGCCAACGACGTCGTACTTTTTGCTATCAGGCAAATGTAAAGAGGACAGAGACCGCAATCGTAATTTCAAAAACGTGCAATGGGTGGAAAATACGAACTAAATGATTTTGTATGTGTGACGTGATTAATTGTCACTGCTGTGGAAAGTCTGTTTGCGAAATGTCTCCAATGTTATAAGTACGCCGATTTATTGTACATAATTTACAGCAAATTGGAAATATACCAGGTAATAATTACTCAATTACGATCGGGTAGATCATGCCGTCTAGTAGACTGAGACTATACATCACTATGGTAAAAGTCGGTTAGGAGTTCCAAGATGGCTTTGGTAGAAACATCGGCGCGATAGCAGTACGTCGTGAGATTCGAACTCTTGATTTTCAAGACTGAGAGTAGCTAATAAGCAAAAATTATGAGTTTAATTTATGAGTTTAGTATAGTCGTTTATATTAATTTATAGTATCTAACAAGAGAGAGAGTCCATAAGCTGCACTGATTTAAGATTCAAATGTTATATCAGTGAACGTATTCTTACATTTAAGGTGGATATTATTGACAGAAAATAAATGCTATTTGTGAAGGAAGCGCTATGTCAAGATAAAGAAATTAAACGCAAATAGTACTTTTATAACTTAAAATATAATTTTATATTATTTACAACACATCCAACTAAAATTACAAAATAGTATCAAAAATTGTAGTATCAGCAACAATCTATTATTAGTTACAAAATTATTCCCGTTAGACTGGTTTCAATCATCTATTTTTCTGTTTTTTGTGTTCAGTGACTTAATAGTTTTCAAAGAGGCTGTTCATTTTGACCGCGTTCATTCTTTCAATATGATTTTTTTCTTCAGTACACTTCGTATGATTCAAACTTCGTTTGAAAGCTATAAATATATTTTTATTGTATATTGAAATAAATCACACTCAAACTTAGTTTTCAAGATTTATTTAAACATTTTACAAATGAAAAAAACATCCTGAATGTGGTTTCGTATGAAAAAAGTTATGTGACTACGATTCTCTATTTATGGTATACTTTCAAACCTCTTTATGTATAATTATTTTTCATGTATTTAAATTAGAGTTAAACATTTGTATAAATATTATTTTAAATTTTAAATCTAACGATTTGAATATATAAGTAAAAAACGGTGCAAAATTTCAATGACTCGATAAATTTAAATATTTTTCATAACAATTTTTGAACAATATAAAAACGTATTAAAAATTGTACTGTAAATATTGGAGATTTAATAATTTGAATCTCAAACCCCATTAAGTGGAATTATTGCTAAAGTACAAAATAAATATCATCTTAAATTGGGGCATCCTAAGAGTTGAACAATATGTTATTTTCAATTATGGTCTAAACAAGGTTAGATTAAGTTCATCAAGTCACTCACAAAAAAAAATCCCGATCCATTAAAGAGTATTCAAATAAATGCCCTTACAAGCTACATATACGACTCGTCACTTGACCGAGGTTCAAAATTATGAGGTTCGTTGCCAATAACCCTCGCATTATTTCTCAGTGCGAGTTTAATAAACATTTACAATTACTATTTCTTTCTTACATGCACACATATGTTATGTCATGTTTATCATATCAATGCTGATATTTAGCTATGTAATTTTTTTTTCTCTGAATAAAACATTTATTCTAGCTGAGATGAAGATTTTGTGTTTAGTGTGAAATTAGTGAGCAATTTTCACAGTTAGATTGAGTTGATCAAAAGGAAAATCCTGAAATTCCTAAAATAAACTAAAGCTAATAAAGTTGCGGATTTTAGATCTTTTAACATGCAGCGACAGTATTGAAAGAGCAAAAATTATTTCATTATTACATTTTTTTTTTTTTTTTTTTTTGCCTAAAGCAATTTATTATATCGTGGAATACCAAATAAAACTGATCAAAAAAGAATTCAAAATTTTATTTCAATGTACAGTGGCATACAAATTTGTCATATTAATTAATTAAATGTCAAACTATGTATTTAGTTAATAAGTTTTTAAAAATTCTCCACTTTTAAAATAAATCTTAGTTGAATGGTTTCAAAATAAATCTTACGAATTTGCTTTTATTAATAAAATACCAAGTCAGATTGATTCATGGGGAAATAAATTGATTAGAAAATGTAATTTTTAGTTTCGGATAGAATCAGAGAAGTATTAAATTGAATTAATTAATGAGAATGAAATCCAAGCGTCATGCTCCATTTGGCTTAAAAGAACATAAAAGTTATTTTGATTTGAAAACTCTAATTACTAATATCTTCTCAACCCTCCATTAATTCTGCAGTTTTAATCTCTATATAATTCTTACACAAACGTTCACTGTTTGAACTAAAAAGATGTTTTAATAAAGTTTGCAAGTAATGGGTAATCAATAAATGGATTTTATAGTGCGATGGAGTAAGCCTGATGAATGTTTGTATTTTCGATATTTATTTATTTTGAAAGAAGTAAAATACGCCCTTAAAAGTGTGCAAAATAAGATGGTAGTTTTTTTTGGGGGGAGAGGGGGGGTTCGAATTATATTATGCTTGAAATCATGAATTAAATTTAGTTAAATTCAATGAACATGCATTATTCATAATACATAGTATTTAGTACAGATATCATTTAATTAGAATAGAATTTATTATATGGTAGATATAAGTATGATTATTATTTATCAAAAAAGTTTACGAAAAACGGAATTCATTGATACATTATATACATTTTTTTAAAACCATAAGAACTCTTAATAAAATTTCGTTATAGAAATAAGAATTAATTAAAACAAAAACGGTATTAATCTGATTTTGTTTGCCGATTTCTGATCTCGTCAGATTAATCACGTAGGATAATGGAGATCTTTTCAGGATAAAAGAATTAGCTCTTAAAACTTTTAACGGAATTATCTCTTTCAGTTATATTTCCTTTCAACTAACTCTTGGAGACTTTAATGTGGTGTTATTTAATTTCAAAATCACTTTCAATAAATGAATCGTGACTTATTAATATTAGTATAGATATATAGAAGTACTATTAATAATACTGCTGAGATGCAATTTATAAGCAACGAAGAATTAAATGCACTTATTGGTGAGATTTTATTTTATTGATTGTTTATTAACGTCCCACTCAGAAGCAACACGAGGTCTGTTGGCCTCGGATCTTATAATTTTGAATAAAGAGGAGGATGTTTAAATTGACAACTCCCTCTCTAAACTTCCGCACCACACTTACGGGAAGACTTGGGACTTTGACATATTTAACATGCATCAGCCCCTCTACATGGTGGGTCCTAAGGAGCATCAGGACTCAAGCCCCCGACCGTCAGTCGTAGGTTCGACCGAGGGATAGAATTATGAAGTCCGTCGCTATTAGTCTTCGTGTTGCTTCTCAATGCAACGTAAATATATAATCACACCACATCCTTCACAATAAGGTGAGTTTAGGTTTTTTTTTTAGTTTAGTTCTTATTAACGTCGCACTACAAGCAACACGAGGGCTATTGGCTACTGACCTCTTGATTTGAACCTCGTTCAAGTGAATAGGACGATACCTGGGCTGACACCCCCTCTCCTAACTTCCACACCACGCCAACGGGAGGACTTTGGCCCCGACAGATTTTACGTGCATCATCACCGTCTACACTGCGGGTCTTTAGCGGCCAAGGATCGAACCCGTGACTGAACGAAAACCGCCGGCCACGAATCCAAAACCATGACCACTACGCATCCGTGGCCGCACAATAAGGAGAGATATCAGTGCTTAGATAATCAAAGATAGACGAACACCTGCGCTGATAAGGAAAAGGGTTAGTTGATTCAAGAGATGTGAGAATAACCACCTGTGAACAGACTTGTAGTAGAATGATGCCTAAAAATTGGATGCTGACTCGCATCCAGTTAGGAATTATCAGATAAGTAAAAATTTATAACATTAATTTGTAGGTTTGGACGCAGGTAGGAATCTGATCCTCAGACGTTGTGATTTAGATATTGAATTTTGAATATTTGAAAATTCCAATAAAAATCAATTTCATTTTCTTGATTATCTAACTTTTTATTTAATTTGCTCATTTCTAACCAGCAATGGAACAATTAAAAATTATAAGGAAATCAGGGGAGCATTTTAAGTTCTCACGTGATATGGCGGGGAAGCTATGATAGAGGGGCATATGTTTTGTCATATGTTTTTGCCCTTTTTTTTCTCTTAATAATGATTTAAAATAGAAAGGTCCATCCCTAATAGCTATTATGTAGTTGTAGAGGGAACGTTAATCAAAGTAAATCCAAACCAGATTTTGAAATTAATAATGTTTTTAATGATCTAAAATGTTTTGTTGTTATAATTACCAAAAATAAAAACGTGAGCTGAAATACTACAACATAAGAGATTACGTAGAAAATTGAGAGTAATCCTCTGTATTGAGTTTTACTGAATTGTAATGAGTTAGTTGATTAAATTTTGCTATTTTATATTTTTTTTATTTCGCTAATCAAAAATATATGTGTGATAGGAAAAAAATAACGCAAGAGATTATGTAAGAAATTAGAATAATCCTCTTCATTCAATTCGTAAATTAAATTTTGTCATTTCATATTGCATCGTAAACTAATCTGAAATACAAATGCAGGTCACGGAAAAATAACGTAAGAAATTATACAAAAAGAAATTGTAATAATCTATATTAGATTTTTAGATTAATGTTGTCATTTTGGTTATTATAATAGTCATATTTGATTACTATACTAGTCTAAAATACAAATTTAAGTTGCAAACGTTAACACTAGAGATAATACAGTTAAACTAGAGGTTGGCTCGATATCGATTTCGTAGATTAAATTTTCATCAAATTTTAATTTTTTTTTAAAGTACAACCAACTTTACTTCTCATCCAAATTTTCTTAGCAAAATAACATTTTTTCCCATAGATATTTTGAAATATCTTATAACACTGCAATAATACAAGCAAATATTACATTTAAGAACATAAATTCCTGTATTTCTACAAACATACATTAGATATATTCTTACAAATCATTTGAAAAATCAAAAAGATGCAGCATATTTTATGATATTCATATTTCTGAAATTTTTTTTTAAAGAAAATTTTATATAAAAAAAAGTAGACAGACGCTACGTATAGAAATTAAATATCTTTTCTGAAATTCATTTCCCCAACATAAAATAAAGTGCAAAAACCAATTAAGCGCCGTCATCAACAGATCTACTATTGTTAAATTTCATTTTCTCTCTTTGCTGATAACAAATGCGAGGTAATAAAAGAAGAATTGATTAATTTCCTCAAAAAAAAATTATCTTTTTTTATATATGTCAATTCATTGGGTACTTGAAAAATGTTCGGTTGTAATAGAAAAAAAATTAGTTTCAAAAATAATTCTGCATGTAAACACAAAATATATTAAAGTTTTATTAGTTAATTTATTTATTAATATTAATATTGTAAAATATTCAAGAGTAAGTGAAAAGAATTTAAGATCGATAAATATCTTTTGTTTGTGAATAGTTCAAGATGCATTGTAAATCTTGAACAAAAACATTTTTTTCTTCAGATTACTTAATCATATAAATTCCACTATTTCTGTTAGCTTTCTAAATGATAAATTACACTATTTCTGTTGGCTTTCTAAATGATAATATAAATTGTTACATTTAATTTTTTTTATTTATTTCCCTCAGAATAACTTCAATTTTTTATGTATAGTGATCCCTTTCGTACTTGTAAATGTTTGGTTATAAGAGAAAATAAAATGTTTAAAATTCTCTACATGTCCTTAAGAAAATAGAAGTTTATTGAATTTATATTTAGAATTCTTTCATGGCACTAAATGTGCAAAATGTTCATTGAATTTATATTTAACTGCGTTTTATTATCGATTTTTGTGCTTATTGATATGTATTTAGTGTACAACTATAAATGTATTTTCTTTTACTGAAATTGGGTATGAATATCACTAGATAAACTAACTTTTTTGGTACAGAAAAGATTGTCACATGCACTTAATTAAAAGAAAATGTTAAGTACAAATGTTATCAAAACAAATTTATTTTCTTCTACGTGTCACTTTTAAGCTCAAGATTTTCCAGTTTTTCACATTTTTCTTTGCTAATGTTTCTGATGTTGATGAAAAGATTCAAATCTCCTCAGCTAAAAATCGTATGCAAACTTCTATTCCCTCAAAACAATAGAAAACCCAATCAAGAACCCATCATCAACAGATCCCACCATTGTGCCTTAAGAAACAATACCTTTTCATTTCCCCACTCAGCAGGTACTCAACTCCACTTTTTAAGAAAGTATGAGAGGGACAATTGATTTCGTTTTGAAAAAGGTTTCCCTCCGGTAATTGATGGAAGCTGGCTTTTCTTTTGGCCATTGACCGCTGGTACTCAAAGGGATGGACGCCATTAGAACGGCCACCCTGAATCAGCACTATTTTAGTCCTTTAAAAGCACCGACTTTTTCCCTTTTACCGTATCTAAAAGGTGCTCCTGATGTCGATTTTAGATCTTACCTGTACCTTCATCTTCAATGGTACTACGATTTTTTTTTTGCTTTAGTCTTTCCTTTTGATTTGGGACGTGATAGTTGTTGGTCGGTTGCCAATAAATTTATCGAAATACCTGCGTAAATATGGCGATGGGGAGAAATTTCTTTTTTGGCAATGTTTTGTTGATCTTTCTTCTATATTTTTAGTTGATTGAAATGGCTGAGGAATATTTCTGTTTGTATTTATTTATCTAATACTAATTGAAAAATGTCATGGAAGGTTCTGACTATCTATTAAAGTATTCAATTAGTTTTTTATTTGAAAGAAATAGGTAAATTAGAATAAATTAATGTGCACAATTGGTTTAGTGAAAAAATTCATTATCTATTAAAGAACGTTTCTGCTGGCAATAATAAAAAATAACGTAACCCATATTGGTCATATATTATCCTTGATTCCTTTTTATAATAATGAGATTTAAATTTAGAAATTTAAAAAGAAAAAAAAAATGATTGTTTCAAGTTCTGCGTATTATAAATTGGGAGTTAAGTGGTATCTTTATAAAATAAATAAAAGAAAATAATACATTACATATGGCAGTATAAAATATTTTTGAACAATAATTGAAGTTCAAGAAAAACAGCTTAATATTATGGCATAAATTGTAAACATAACTAAGATTGAACATACAATTGATGCTTTAGAAGCAAAATCTTGCCTTTTTGAGCGGAACGACACACATGCGCACACCTTTCAATCTTAAGAAAAGTTTCATTGTTAATTATTAGTTAGTAGAAGTATATAGAACATATATTTTTGTTTGTTGAACAAAAATAAAATATTTTTTTTTCGATAAAATGTTACTAATATTCATATGTCTTTCATCATTATTCGTTACCATTTTAAAAATTGTGTTAAATTAAGGTAATAAAACATATTGAATCGTAATCATAAATCACTCATTTAAATGCGACATACACACTCCAATTTAATTTGAAGGACAAAACTTATTCGAAATATTTAATAAATTTAAAAACTGTTATTTGAAAGAACCATCTTCACAATAAAGAAAGAATTTCGTATCTCTAAATTCCTTCGTTTCTACTATCTGAATTAATGCCATTGTGTTGAAAAATTTAAGTTGTTTCGAATTTATACTTCGAGTTAATTGGAAAGACTGGAAAATAACAAGAAGTAAATTTTATTTGAAAATTGTATGCTAGCAATAAAATATGTATCACTTCATTAATAAATAAGATTGCGAAGAATATTTCTCTGAAATTACTCTCGTTTGTCTTATTTACTTGATAAATGAATTTTCCTCCCGAGATTAAAAATAAAAGAGCGAAATTAAATGAATAATTTCAATTTTTCTGAGGATCTTAGACGCGAATATATTTGAATTCAACCTTCACCTAACTAAACGCTTAAAACATTTAGTATTATGCAATTTAGAGCTTATTAATTAAAACGAATTCACAATTTAATTAAAATATAATTTAAAACGAAGTTAAATACGGTACAAATGAACTTAATATGAACAGAGATTATTGAAAAATTAAATGTTGCAATCGCTCTACCATATAATAAAATAAGCTCAATGTATATTGATTTTGAACCAATATTTTTAAACATTTGCATCAATTCTGTTATAAATTTTAATTAGATCTTATTATTAAAACTTAATCGTTTACATTATGAATGGTAATAATCACAATTGTGAGCAAATTTCAGTTTTTATTGATCAAAATTTAAAATAATTACTTTCAAATTAACATTTTTAACCTCGAAAAGGGTTCAACAGAATCTTTTTTTGTTTTCTGCAGAGGACGTTGTAAAGGCAATTTATGTCATGATAAAGTGTTTCTATCTGTTAAATATACCAAAACCAATGTGACACTGATTTGAAGGTTAGTTTTGATTGATGCAGCTTCGATTTGTTGTCGTCATTTTGTAGTGAGTTGTCATCATCGATGTGACCTATATTCATCATTATTCACCAGAAACGAAACAATAATCAAAACAGTTGGTAGATTCTGGCAATCTAATATGGACTCCTCGTAAACGGAGAAAGTCACGGCGGGAAAGGTTTCGAAGGGTGGTACACACAAGGGCTTCTTAGAAAAATTAAAAATTATCCCTGATACAGAGTGAAGTACCTCATTCACATTTCTCATTCCTAACATGAGTACTTTTTGAACCGTCCTAGCATGGGTACTCCTTTTTTAACATTTTTTTTAAATCAAAGATAGACAAAAAAATCAGCTCAAGGTTGTTTATAATTATTAATAATAATAGCTACTAAATATATAAAATAAACTTTATTCAAAAGTTTGAATTCTTGCTTTAAACATCACACATGAACTTCATAATGGGTTTCAGATAACGGAATTTAAAATTTCAAACAATGTGAAATGGCGACGATACGTGAGTATTCATGTATCGTTGCCAATTTTCCTTATTTGTATACCAAATTTTGTGAGACTTGATATTGCTCACAACTTAAAGTTTTGTAATTCCTCGATAAAAGTTTTAGTTTCGAGTTTAGAATTTAAAACCCTAACCAATAATCTAAAGCTGTATTAATTAAATTCTCTCGGGCAATACAAATATCTCATAGATACTCATTGCTTTTACGAAAGTTTCTATAGCAGTTTACATGTACATATAGATATGTTGCAATAATAAGGCGCTAAAGCAATAGTACATTTGCCTTTAAGTTCCAACAATTTTTTTTTAAAAAGTTTGATAAATTATTTTTTTTACTGTTTGTTTTTATTTTTAGTATTTCAAAATTCAAACACAAATTTTAAAGGCATTTTGCTCAATTAGTAACACTTCAACTAGACTGTAAAATCAATCAATTACAAATTTTCTATACAATCCATGACATATATACGCTAAAGAATATAACAGAATACATAATATTTTTTTATATATTTTTTTTCGTTGTTAATTTCAATCTTCCATTTTAATGAGGTTCAATTACTTGAGTCTAAATATCATCTATATGGATTGACCGTTACCCCGCAATCCCAGACACAACTCTATATCAATTATTTCATAATCAAATAAATTTATTTTGGACTTTAAAAAGATATTTGCTCCCAATGTGATAAAAAAAATTGCGATGATGTCAATACAAGCAATAACTCAACAACAGCAGCACAAAAAGTTTTTTATTGCTGTAAATTTTTAAAAAAGCATCCAATTAAAAATGTTCTTCCCAGCAAAACTATATATATGTACTTAGATTTATTTTTCAAATACCTATCAAAATAAGTTTTCACGATTCCCTCGTTTAAGCTCTGTTTCTACCAGGTGAATTAATTGTGTAAATAGAAACATATATATAAGCAAAAGTAAAAATTATGCATTTAAGAAACATATATATAAACAAATATAAAACTATATATTTAAGCAAATATAAAAACTATGTATTTAAGCAACATATATATAAGCAAATATAAAACTAAATATTTAAGCAAATATAAAAACTATGTATTTAAACATGTATTTAATTTCTAAGCAAATATAAAACTATATATTTAAGCAAATATAAAAGCTACTTAAATATTGTAAAGGTAATAAAAAATCTTATTAGAGATAAAGAAAGGAAAAAAAAAAAATAAAATAAAAAAAAAAAATGAAAAATGAATATTATTTAAAATGTTGTTTCTGGCTTAGTACAGAAAATCAGGTTAAACACGTTTCAAGGATCCAAATTATTCCATTCAGCAAATTATTTCATAACAAAATGGGTAATACTAAATTCAAGTACTGTTATTAGAGTACAACTAAAAAATATTCTTTTTTTCTTGCAAATATAGTACTTTGCGTAGTAATTAAAACTTTTAATAATGTTTAATTTTTCACCTCTATTATATAAAGAAATTATCAAACAAAATGAGTTGAATGCTGTTTCAAGATATATTTCTTCCCTTTTTGAATTACTTATTCATGCAAACTTATGATGAAACAGTACCCTAAATATGACAGAATATCAGAAAAAAAAATTATATCACTTATTTTAATTTTAGAACTTTTACAAATTTATGCAAGATCTTTCATAGTTCCAGCTGTAATATTTAGCGTATTATTTCAAATGAGTTAATTTCAACTTTCTTACACAGTGTGCCATATTATTTTTTTGACCTTTAAAATTTTTGAATTCTTTTTTCCTTGCTTTTTATTTTTCATGACGGTCATGTATATACAATTCCAAGTCTTTCTTTATAATCAGTATTATGTATAAAATTATTCTACTCTTGGAATAAGGATTCTGATAAATAATTCTTTTTTAAAAGAAACTCGCGAAATTACATGTAACTGTTTTTTTATTGTTTTTCGTAGCATCTGATAGAAAAAAAATGTTTACAAAATTGTAAATAACACTATTAGAGCCAAACTGGTGCTCAGAATTGTGAAAAAAAATTCTACAAAATTTATAAAAAGATCACTTAAAATATTAAAATTTATTGTAGAGAGAATTATAAAACATTAATTTTTTTTGAAAATAATTAAAATTTTAATTAATTATTTATTTGATGATGATTTTTTTTCTTTTTGGAAAGCATATTTTATGTGTGTCCATATGTGGCGAATATAATTATTTAATTATAATTTTACAAATTTGACCGTCTCAATTTTGTAAAAAGACACCATTTGTCAGAGTAATAATTAAAGTACACATTCGTCCTAAATTTAGGTAATGCAATGGAGCATAATTTCAACATATTGTGTTTATGTAAAATCACAAAAATTGTCCTTCAGTAATCCTAATATAATTAAATAATTTCAATTATTTTCTGTACTGTTCAAACAAATTACGGATACTTACTTATGTGTAAGTTATCCGCAAATTGCACTATAGCTTGCAAGTAAATTTTAAAGTAGTTTCATAGTTTTAATTGAAAGAGAAATATTGAGCTGAACTATTTTTAAGTACGATAAAAGTATGGGTTTATCTGTATTGGTAATATCTGTTTTCTTTTGCGTCATGAAAATCTGAAATTATCCTATTTTGTGGAATCAAAGTAAAAGAAAATTTTGAAAATTTTATGTTAAAAACTACCTCTTGAATTTACAAAACTTTTCTGGATAACATTTTTATACAACGGGAATTTCTTCTAAAACCAAAAAGATTAAACATGAATCAGAAGTTAAAAATTTATTTCTAAATATTTAAATATGCATGATGTAAAACAATCCATTAATTGTTTATTTTTACCGTAAAAAAATCATATTTTTGGTATAATATCTTACACAATAAATATAGAAATAATATAAATAATTTTCTTAATAATTAAAATTAATTAAATTTCATATGAAACATAGAACATATCAATTCTCCTATTTTGAAAAAATAAAAACCTTTTCATAGTTTACACAAAAAAAAATTTATGCTTATAAAAGCAAATTACTCAAAATAATAAAGAATTATCAAATAGAGCAAAATAAATCTTTTTATTGCAAGTAAAATTATTAGTTTATGACATATTAAAAACAATATCCGAATTGATTTCTATTATAAAATACTTCAAGTTAGAGAAGAAAATTGCAATTCAAAATCATAATTTTTTTCTATGTTACAAACAAGGAAAGAAATATATGATAATTACAAATGTATTTTAAAACGCCTTAAAGACATTTTAAATGCACTAAAGCGGTATGAGAATCGTTTTTCTGATGCAAGCATGAGAAAAAAAAAGTGGGGGGGGGAGGAAGGGATTCATAGGCTTGTACAGAGGGAGTCTATCCCCCTACTCTCTGAATATAAGAAATGGTGATAAGGTGATTGGCATTTACGACCTCTACGGCGTTCCGAAAACTGTTAAGAGGGTAAGGAGCTCCGTGGTTGATTTCACGGCCAATCCCGTCCTTTCAGATACTGGTCTCTTTGATCGCGAATGGGAATGCCCTTCATCAAAAGGTTAAATCAGATTATTTGAATTTAGAGCAAAAACGAAGTCTGACCTAATTTCAGAGGCCACGATAGCTTAGTGGCCATGGCTGTAGACTTGTCACATTCGTTTCGTTGACTCGGGGTTTCGCGCACTGATACCACTAAAGACCCACCGTACAGCAAAGCGGATGCACGTTAAATTTGGTCAATGACCCTAATCCTCCCATTAGTGTGATCTAAAAATTAAGAGAAGAAGGGGTCATCTGAAGCGTCGTCCTCGTCAATTGACCGTGGTTCAAAATTACGAAGTCTGTCGAAAAATAGACATTTTGTTGCTTCTCACTGCGAAGTTAATAAACAAACACATTTTAATCGAAATTATAGTTACGTAATAAGATTACAAAAGTATTCAAATCATATTACGATTTGTATCATAGTACTTATGTTGTTCATAGCACACTTTTATGATGTATAACTTTGATACAATAGTAGCATTCTCATGCAAGAAGCATATTATTTTATCTTTTATGTAACAGAAAAAACAAAGTAATTCCCCCTTATCTTGGAAGTACCGATGTCCGTCAGCTATTTTTCTTTTACTTTTACCAACACATAGCTTAGATAAAGGCATACTGCCTAAAATAGACGAGTAATCGCAAACACAATATAATAATACTTTGTAACAAAAGTCAATATTTTTTTCTTGAACCTTAATTTATCAGACACAAAATAACGGCTTAAATTAATAAATTATTTTCAAAGTGTTTTGAAAACAGAATATTTAATGTTAGGCATACACCAAGCGAGGTAGTAGAACACTGTTGACGTAATAGGTGTGGTTTTACAGCTAAAATATTTTATATTATTGATGTGAGAAATGGAGCGTCGATTCAACACGTGTACAGATAGTTCATTTGCGAAAACTGTGACCTATTATCAGTAATTACGTATAGTTATGCTGGTTATGCCGCAAATATATAATCATTGACCGTTAGTCGACACTCTTGGTGTAAATGTTGGAGTTTGAAATTTACATTGAAAAATAGAAATTGATCCACTCACACATTGTAATGAGTACTTACGTGTATTTACTTTTTATCAATTTCCATAAGGCTGCTTTACTTCATTTGCTTGATACGAGAACCTTGCCTTGGGTAATCCCTGTGAGATATATTTTAATGAACTTAATAAGGAAGATCTGTAGTGAATAGGAATAAGAGGAATTAGAGCAGGGGTCCCCAAACCTATACCTATGGGCCGAATTATGAACAGCCAACGTTTTGCGTGTGCCCAATGCTATACGACCTTAATAATATTTATTTAAGTTTTCAATAAAATATAAAAAAATGCATGTATGGTCTGTAAGTAATAAGAGAAATATAAGCGCATTTACATGAAATTTATTTATTATTATACTTATACTTTTTGCTACGCCCGAGACGTACCGGTTGAACCAGTTTGACGGTATGGTCCTACCAGGTTCGTTATTTTTACTGGTTATTTCTTGTTATAATGTGGTTATTGTTGTGGTGGTGTAGTGGTTAGTATGTCTAACTGCAAGCAATGTCGATCTAGGTTCGACTTCCGGGTGTTTAGGCTTGAGCAGCAGGTCATGCTTCAACTTTGTTCTTCATTGTTCTGGGGTCAATTAATGTGTTCTAAGCTCACTTAAGAAGTTAACTGAGGATCTAGAATCCAACCACTCGATATAAACACTTTCTAGTAATTAGTTAGCTCTAAGACTACGAAAATGATGACTGCCACCAACTGATGGGATTTCCTAGGGATCGACAGACTTTGCATAACTTACTTGTTATTTTTTTTTAAATATCTAATATACACGCATTGAAAATGTATTTAATGTATTGCTGTACTAACATGCTGAATGTGTGTGCTATTGTTCGTTGATGGTATCATACGAAGAGCGTAATAATTTGTCCTGCATTAATTTGCTATTTACGAAGGGGATATTCCCATGAAATCCAAGTCACATTTATTGTTTGTTATATGCTCATATTTGTAAAAATTATATGTACCCTCCACCACACAAGTATTTTTGAATGTGCTTCATGATACAAAAAATTAGGATCCCTGAATTAGAGTAAATTATACGAACATTGCTATATAGAGAAGTTTGAGAAATTATGAGCTTGATTCGTATTACGTTATTAACCCTCATAAATACATATGTATTCATTTTTAAGAGGTTGGTTCAGAGAATAATTGTATTTCAAGACAGATGGCATCATTAAAGTTAATTTTTGTTACCTTTGGATGCTACTATCTCTGAAACTGAGCCGAAAAAATTTGACATGGCTTCATAAGTTATTTTTCATTTGATAGTCATTTGCTGCCTTATCAAAATTTCATCCTTGCCACATCGAGAAGTTACCGTTAGAAAGACATGGATTCAATATCATGTTGCGAAAATCAAGCAAAATTCAAAACAATGTTTTACTACCGGTGAATTTTTTCCAAAAAAGGTGAAAATTGTCTCCTCGGCCGGAAAAATTGTGGCAAAGAATTTTTGAGGTCTTATAGGCATCATGATCTCGAATACGAGTAACTGAGACTTAGACAGCTGTCTAGTGAGTCATAATGTTTACTATAAACAAATCATTTTTGATGCTGCGGGCACCATCTCTTGCAATTTCTAAGAACTTATTGAACTACTCTCGTATAATTATTAGCTAAGTAATTTGCTTAATTTATTTATTATTATTGATTACTCATGAATTTGAGTAATTTGTTTAAATATTTAGCCAATCTTTAGCCAACAAATATGTCCCTCGTTATCGCGAATATTTATTAACTTCACAATAAGAAGCAACATGCGGGCTATTGGCAACGGTCCTCGTAAATTTTACCTTGGTCAAGGGCAGGGAAGGACACTTGAGCTGACACCTCTATCTCCAAACTTCTACACCACGATATTTGGATTACTTGTAGCCTCAACAGATTTCACGTGCATTAGTTTGTTTCAAATAAATGATATTATTCATGAACCATGAATTATATCATTTATTTGAAACAAACTTAATTCTTCTCAACATGGTTCTACAATCTGAAAATTAACATTAGGATACATTAAAATAAAATACAAATGATTGTAATTAAGTCAAATAAGGAATTTAACTTAAAATTCAGTTTGGTTAAAATCTTAATTGTTGAATAATGAAATCCCTACTGCACTTATGTAACAGACACTAGAGAAATGTAATTTTAATACCATTTCAATACTAAAATGGTTATTTTCAACCTTAAATACTTTAATTCATTGGGGATATTATTTCTCTATTATTTATGATTATATATGTTATTGCTCTCGCTCCTTTTTTATGTTAAAATTTTAAAATCTAACGTCAAAAATGGTAATTGCCTTAAAATACTGAAAATATAATCTCCGTTTTTATTTCTAACTATATATATTATCTCTCTGACTCCAACTGCTTTTAAATTTTCACATATCTTTAACAATTAACGTTAGTTACTAACGATTTATTGGATTTTCTTAAGACCGCTTGTGAATCCCGCCATTGAATCCCGTTTGTTTAACGGACACTAAAGATCAATGGAATTTATAGAACAATTCAGTGTTAAAATGTTAATGTTCAATGTTAATTATTTAAAGTAACTGAAAATTATTATCTCGTCATTATCTCTGATTCTCTCCGATAAATTTGTACATTTCTTGAATAATTAATGCTAGTTCTTAATGCATGATTAAAGATTTTATTTAAGCCACACGACTGTCTTTTGAATCTTATTATAAGAGGCAAATCTGAATGAGAAAATGCAAAAAAGTAACATCTATTATTAGTTCTTAAATCCCATTTTTACTATACTAATCAGAACCGCTTCAAATGTGCGTTCACTTCAAAAGAAAATTTTCCTTACTTTTAGTACCTTGTAAGTTCCTAACAACCCACAAAGCACTCACTTTTGAAATTCTCGAAATTACGTCCGGATCCAAAAGTAGAGTAACGAGGAAAAGATCTTCCCGGACCTTCCGGGAATCTTCCAAGATACAAAAGCCCCCCATCTTCTTTCTCTCTCTCTCAACTCAAAATTTTTCTCCAATAATTTGCTTGAGGGGAAACACCACTCGGAAAGGAGGAAGTGGCACTCGTTAAACGAGGAGTACCTCCCTGACTGTCTGTACTTGCTGGACTGCTCCGAGGAGTAAATTTTCTTCTTCGCTCACCTCATAAACTCGGATGCTTTATTAACTGGTTCACGTAGTCTCGATTATGGCCTTGTTTGAGAAAACTTCAAACAGAAAAGGAGGGAAGAAGGGGAGTTTTAGAAATTTTTTTGTTGCTTTGAATTTATACTGTGTGATGTATTAGGTGTTTAATTTTCGTTATTTACACTTCGTGTTTATTAAATTTTTTTTCTTTGTATGATAATATCTAGACATATTTGCATTTTTCGTTGATTAAATATTTGACGGGAGATGGCAGAGAGTTAATACGTTTAGAGTGCATTGATTGCCGAAAGACGTGAAGGCTTATGAAATAGTCCCGAAGGAAAAATAAACAAAAGAATTTTCCAAAAGACTTGATATTACCCAAAATGTCTTGATTTTATAAAACTGAAGTTTTAAAAGAATAATTAAATGAGGATTCCCGCGAATATTCTCATTTCACTTCAATTAACACTTTCAGTCTGTAATATAAAGTTAATTATATTGAGAACCTCTTCTGGTAAATATATAAAGGCTTTCCTTCATTATTTAACTTCACAAACATCTTAAGGTCTAATTAAATAGTAAAAAAGTCCAAAGAAGATACGTCGAATCTAACTGGAGATAGGTCAGAGAAAGACTGTTTATTTTCTATCAACACAGAATATGAAAGATATATATCTCTAATCACTCTTAACTCAGTTAATCTTAGTTTATATTCAAATAATACAGTATTAGCTTATAAAATCACTCGTTCCGATTCACTCACGTCTTATTTATCACGGATTTAGCTTGTATTACTCTAACTAGGAATCCCATCAATCAAGCGATTAATTACGATTAATAAACCTAATTTACAATTATCTATCAGCTTGTCATTATCTTCTATGTCTTTTTTCTTTCCTTTCAGTACTGTTTGATTCACATGCCACTATTTCTAATTCAATTCATTACACTTCTTACCTTTACTTAATTTACCAAATCACGTATCATTTTGGTTGGCAAGGAGTGGTAATTTTATTCTATTTTAATTACCATAATGTCCCGGAGATCAATCAAAAGAAAACATCGAATAGCAAATGAACTGCGACTTATGTTAAGTAGAGTAGAATTGATGAAGTGTTGTGAAAAGGACTGATAATATTCGTTTACTTAATGAGTAGCAATTTAACAGAGAGAATGATGGTTAGAAGAGTGGCAGGAAGGGTATGACGCTGAGGATAGATTCTTGCTTATGTTAGTAGGAGTTAAAATCCGAAGTTTGTGAGAAGTGATCATCTAAAAATGGACATAAAGTCGGACCCTAAAAGTTAACTCAGACCTAGTTAGTAAGTGAAAGATAGTACATATTTATAACATTAATCTTTATATATTTGGAAGTGTGTAGGAATTAATATACAGACGTAATAGTATACATAATGTGCTTTGATCATTCAAAGATTAAGATAAAAGGTAGTTTGATTATATTTGAACTAACTTTTTCTTGCGTGAACTTACGTGAACATTAGTGACTCATGATGACACAATTAAATGAAGGAAGTACTCACAGGGCACCACGAGTTTTCAACACGAAACGTTTTACCACAATATTCGAATACTGGATTGTAAATTATTCACTATTTGACACGAGGGGTATTATGTAGAAACTTTTAAAAAAATTAAATTACTTTTTTGCGACTTTGACTTTTTAAGATTTAAATTATCTAGTTAGATGATATTGCTAAGAAAAATTACTCTAATATTTAGAAACATTTAAGGTATTAAAAACGCTTTTGAAGCCCTGTTTTTCCAAAATCAGCTATGAAATAGCTATATTGATATTTTTCTCTTAATTTCATTAAAAAAATCAGCTTTTGCCAAGTTGATTATTAAATATGTCACACTTAATTAGAACTTTTTTCTGACAAACATCAAAAATGTTATATGAAAAATAACTTAACTTCTCAGAAAAAAAATAAAAATTTCAAAAGTTTATTGGGAATTTTTATCTAACGTACAAGTAATATGATGATTACTAAAATAAATATTTAATATTATTTTTAAAATATACCACCTATAAATTAATTGCACCATTGTAATAATTAGTAATGTTTCAAAATGTTGTGATGATAATTATTACAGCTGTAGTTCTCTAAGTTCTGAAGGCTTACATTAAAATTTTTTAGGATAATATCATTTCAAAATAATTATTTTGACTTCTAAACATATATTTTTTTCCAAATTTGTGATAAGAAAAATATTTGCTAGGATTTCTATTAGTATAATTGATGTAAATAATAGCAGATTATTTGTATATTAATTTTAATTTACGATCAAGTTATTAGTTGGATTTATGTGACTGATTGAATACGTAAGAGAATTTATACGTTTATGAATTAAAACCTCATATATTTATTAAGTCAAAAACATAATATTTTAGAGTGTTTTTAAGAAACTAGATATTTTTTCATTATAAAATCAAAACAATCAAAGAACATATATTTAAATACCTATTTTACTTCAGCGTTAAATATTCTATTCATATAGAGCACCCCTTTTATTTAGAATGTTTACCATACTCGTGAACTCTATATATGGTTTGATGTTTACTATAATTTTGTATGAAAATAATAATAATAATAAATCTGAAATTGGTACGTAAAAATATGATTATACGACTATAAATGAGCTTTTCATTACAAGCATAAACAAAACGTACCAATCCATCCCCAGAGGTATAAAACATTGCACTTTTTCATCAAAATAGGTTTTGGAGAGAAAAAAAAAGTAAACATCTCCTTAGTCGATGGAATAGAAAATAAAATAATGCCTTGGACACCCAAAGGGACCGTAGAATTGCCGCTGTGACTCAAAAGGTCTTTGAAGTTATCACTGAAGGGATTTCCAATAGATGCCCCATACAAGATAAGCGTAATACCATTATCGACGTCGTACCAGACCAAGGGTATGATTCAACTACGCTCTAGAGATTTTGCAGCACATCCGCCATTCTTTTCGGAAAGTGTGCACTTTTCACTTGAGATATTGCTTTTGAATTAGGTTTTCTTTGCACGTACAGCTGGTCTTGATGTATTTCATATGAATTCTACTTTTCTTTGGCTTAAGTGATTTTGACGATATTTATACTGAGTTTAAGCATGTCTTATACTATGAAAATCGAATGCAGTGTTAATTGTTTGTTTACAAAAGAAATTTTTTAATCGAATTTTTAAATTTAATGTATTATAAAGCTGTTATATTAAAGATAGACATCCATCCGGCATATGGAGTATTTGATAATTAACTCTTATTCTTACATTCCCATATATCATTCGAGCTCTTTCAAATATTTTAATAATTTGTTTATTTCAATTCTTGAAACTTTTAGTTTTTGCAAAATTATAAAGAAATACTTATTGTGTAAGATTTATTCATTAAAAAATTATTATTCAATAAATTATCAGGATTAACGGTATAAAAATAAGTAATTTATTCATATGTTGTCATAACAGAGTGTCTTATAAAACTGTACAGACCAAACAGATTTTAGGGTGAAATTAGAGTTATTAGTATACAAAACCCTTTTAGCATACAAATAACTTAGAAACTAAAAAAAAAAATGTTCCCCTGTTATTATGTAGTTAAATTGGTTTTTCTAAGGTTATTACTGTATTATTTAGAAAAAGGAAAGAATTCAGCATCACACGTTTCAGAGTTAGTCTAAAGCAAACACTTCTAAATGTTAAGAAACCCCGTATCTGTTCTTATATCTTGATGATTTGATAAGTAAAATTATTGAAATGTCATAATCAGTATGAATTTTTAATTAAAATTACTATTAAAATATTAACAAAATAATGAAAAAGATAAAATGGTATTTAAATACATATACTTTTGTCTTTTTTAGAAGTACATAATTACAGATATACAATCCGGTAAATTTATTTCGTGGAACAATTCAGTTTTTTTTATTTGTTATATTAATTAATTTTAAATAACTATTCTTTTGGTTTAATTTATTTAAGATGATTTTGCAAAATATTATTTAACAGAACTTTCCGCTATCATACATTCTAAAAGCATCAAAAGAAGAAAACATTTCTAAATTTCAAATTAATCGAATAAAATAAATAAACTAATTTTTAAAAAAAGCAATTAAATTAGTAAACTGGCCTGTTGTTTGAGCTACGACTTCGTTCTCCGTGTATCCACTTTCTCCGTATACATTCCAAGCCATTAAAGCAAATGAGTATTCCGTTCCTGGTTCCAGACCCGTTATCATGAAAACAGAAGCGTTCGTCGGCAACACATCTACAGTAGCTATCTCTTCAGATCCTTTCACCATGTAGCGAATCCGGAAGAATTGAGGAGATCCACCGTCGAATCCGGGAGACCAACTCAACAGGACTCTATCAGAGGTAACGTTCTGTGCTTGGAAATCTTCTGGAGAATCAGGTTTACCTGTTGTAAACGAGAAACAAACACGAATATTTATTATAAAACAATGATAAAATTCGTATAAGAGCTCTTCTGTTAAAATTTCTTTGAATAATGAACGAAAAATTCATTAAAATCTACCCATACGACTAAATACTTCTAATATATAGGTAATGAACTTGCTGGAAACGCAATAGATATCTAATGGATTTCCTGATGGTGCTCGTATTTATATGTGAAATAAATGTTATAATTCAAATATTAGATATGAAACAGCGATAAAATTAATGTAAGAGCACTGTTGCTGCTTCGAGTATCTAATGAAAAAAAAAAAGCTAGAAAACTGTCAATACGACCACATCTTGTACGAGGTGTGTACTTAAAATTGAGTATTATAATGGAATGTTGATACTCCGTATCAGTATACAAGTGTGAGGAAAATTACACTTTGTAGTTATGAAAAATTTCAGAAATTAAAAATGAGCATTTAGGCATTTTATGTAATTTGAAATAAGAATTGAAAAATAGTTTTATTTATTTACTTTTAAAATCATACCATACATGCATCAATATTTGAAAATAAACTGATGAAGTCTGAGATTTTCTTTTCATTAATGAACAATCACATGCTCCTGTTAATACCATAAATGAATTCAGATTCGACATCGTTTTTCAGTAAGGCTTTAAAATGCAATTTTTTAAAATGTAATTGACTCAAAAGCTGGAAAGATTTCACTTCTTTGTCACAGAGTTGTTGATAAAGGATTTTGTATCTATTGAAATAAGCGTTGTTTCTGTTTCCTTTTTCCCCTCAGAAAGATACAAATCAACTGCCTAGAATGCTTCATTCTTTTCGAAAACGCAAACCATATCCACCCATTGATAAACTGAAAGGACTAATCAATAATGAACCTCATCGTGTACGCTACTCATGTCAATGTCTTACGGAATACTACACCTTAGCTATGTTAATCTTCCCATGGTTCTGATGCTGAGGAGAATCTCTAAAGACAATTAATGGACTATATAAGACCTGAGATGCCTGTTAAAGCGACATAGTGGTATTCAAGAGGCATTGTACCCATTAGGAGCACGTTGTCTAAACAGTGACACTCCATCGCCTGTTAAATTGCTGTCATATAATCAAATACCCGTAGGGAAGGTTGCCTAATTTAAGCCTAGTTGTCTTACAGCTAAACTAGTGCACTTTAAGTAAGTAGAACATGCTAAATTATGTATAGAAGATGTACAATAAATATGAAACTTTCATACTTTGAGAAAAATGAGGAAATCGGTATGTTCTCATAATAGTTTGTTGTCTACAGAAGGATATCATTGCTTCGCCTATTCAATCAATTTTGTTACCACTATTCAATAATTATGCAGTAATTTTTTCAAAAAAAACTAGCATAACTTATTTATGTATACGAGAAGAAGTGATTTCAATAGGTGTTTAGATTTTTTTATTCTAAATTGCACAAATCATATATTTATTGTAGAATCACTTACGTATTTATTAAGCCGCAAATATTTATTACATCACATGTATGTCTATCACACTACATATATTTATATTATATTTATATTTTGTTACATGTAATAAATTTATTCCACTTCACATATGTGTTTTGCTACATTATATATATTTGCACGACAAATATATTCGTTACATCACGAAAACATATTTAAAGTGATAGAATATTTATTTTGGGTAGCATATATATATATATATATATATATATATATATTATAAGGAAATATTGTTGTATAGAATACATTTTCACCGTTAAAATAGAGCATAGTGCTAATTTAGGAATAATTAACAATTCCCTGAACATTATAAAGAATTTCAGATTCGTATCTCCAAGAATTTCTATGGTTTTATGGTATAGTCTAAATTTTATCTCTTACATTACCGTACTTAACCTTTTGTATAAATAAAGGTTTCAATAAAGTTAAAGTGATGTTATGTTGTTCATTTTCTTATATAAACATATTCATCCAAACAAATTTAGGTTTTTTTTTTTTTTCAAAAGTATTTTTTTTACCATACTTTTGTTTCCCTTTATATATATATATATATATATATATATATGTGTGTGTGTGTGTGTGTGTATGTATGTATGTATGTTATATTCAAATCCGATTTTTCTAGTTTAAATTTTTGAATATGTAAAGTTTACTTATTATGTTTTTTTACTGTACTATATATATGCATTTGATGTATTACATATTTTTACTATACTGTACAACTTTTATTTATTATATAATTTAATATGCAGCTTAACTTTACTATATTTTGCATTTCTACGGCATTTTTTTTTCTTTATATTGTAATGCTGATACTGTACTGATTAAATTTTTCTGCGTTATGTATTCTTACTGTCTTATAATAATTGATGTTGAAATAGTTAAATTTTGTTTTTCCTCCATGCCCAAAACGAACTAGGTTTCTCTAGTTCACATTCAATAAATTTTATTCGACTGATTTGTTATTCTGCTATCGACACCCTTTACAAGATCTATGCAACTCTCTAGATTTTAAAATTTATCTCTTGTAATAAGCGGACATTTTCAGTTAATCCGTAAACATTTTTCAAATAACAAAATGACTTTTTTGAAAACAGATTTTATAACACTAATACTTCTCAAATATTTGTTAAATAATTGTTATTCTACGACTTGGAGTGCTTAGGAATTTTATGGGTGACAGAATAAAAGATTTAGACGCTTTTCCTTTAATGGCGACGAACGAAGAATCAAGTAATTTGAAATTAGAAATTCAAAGTAGAGTAGCGGTAAATCCATACAAGCTAGCGTCTGCGAGCTTTTTAATTAAGTCTGATTTATGCGATGAGTTACTTGTAATTAGAAAGTCTTTCTAATACACGAG
This sequence comes from Nephila pilipes, assembly GCA_019974015.1. NCBI lineage: Eukaryota > Metazoa > Arthropoda > Arachnida > Araneae > Nephilidae > Nephila > Nephila pilipes. The sequence continues at coordinate 37,014 of BMAW01055736.1, forward strand.
TTTTCTAAAATAAGGATTTAGGTACAACTAACATAGCAGAAGTGGTTAATCACTTAAATTAAGAAAGTACATGCTGCTTTAGAACTAACGGAAGATCTACTTTTTATTCGAAAGTGAATATTTATTAATGTATAATATGCATTTTAGCTCAAACTTTTGGGAAAAATTTGAGTCACTTTTTATTTAAATCTTTATTAGAGCATCAGAAATTTATTAGAATTTCTCGTCGTTATTTTGATAACAAAGCAATTCCTATGAAAAGGCCGTCTTATTCCGTGCAATTGCATATCTACGGAATTATTCAGAACAAAAAGTCACTTTTTGCTTTTAAATAAATTGTAATATGTATTCATGTATTACTTACTGCATATTTTTAGTAATATCATTGTACTATTATTTTGTTTATTCTAATCAATTTATGTAGTATGAATCATATCTAGTTTCATTATGAATTAATTTTCAAGACCAAATATTAATTATATAAGTTTAATTTTTTACCTTCTTATTTATTTTTTTTTATCTACACTCATCTCCGTAATGCTTTCGGGAAATGCTATTTAAAAAATTTTTTGTAAAACTTTTGAAAAAAAAAATATATATACTTGCAAAGATATTATAAAGGAGTATAGGATTATTGTAAAAAAGTCGACTTTTTGTGCTAGTTGAGAATTCATTATTTGGATTCATGAAATGAATGAGATGGCGCAAATAATTTGATAGAGCATGGGATCATGAGAAATATATTCAGATCCTTATTTAGTTTTTGACATCGAAAAGTTGAAATTTTGGTTAGGTCTAACTATTTTATTGTCCTGATCACTAAAATGAGTTAATGATTGCTTGGGCTGTTCGGAGACATGCTATAGATATAAGTGTAATTTGTAAATTGTTCTACGCATACAAATAGCACGTAGAAGTTACAATAAATATAACAGAAAAAAAACCACTTTCCCATTATCAGTGACCTTTGAATTATTATCACCTTGATATATCCGGATTGCTAATCACTAAAGCGCTTTACTTGAAGTAAATAAACCCACATAGTAAACTAAGTTGTTTTAGTGAAATGTAATGTTTATTGCGTTCAGAACTAATCATTAAATTTGAAAAGATGTATTCTTTCAGAATAATTAAACCATATTAATATATAATACAAAATCAAATTCTACTTTTAAGTTATTTTTTTATTTTTTATTTTACATTAGATAATTTAAAATATAATTTCTATTCTTATTTTGAAAATATTTTAAATAAACGAGATTACCTTTATTTACCATTTTAATATCAAGTGTCGTTTTTACGTTAATTTCACATTAATTTACTGCTATCGATAACATGGAAGAAATTTTAATTCAATACTGTTGAGTATTCATTTAATAATATCGAATTAAAATTTCTTATTAATTAAATAACAGAATAACAATTCCAATTTTTAACAAAAAAGGGGAGAGCATACCGTTAGAAATGAACATTAAACAAATGAAAAAGGAACCAGATAATTATATTAGTAAACAAAAGACTTTCGAATATATATATTTATTTTCAGAAAACTATTTCACAAATAAATAACTTCAGGAAATTGTCCTGATCCTATTTTCTGTTTTACTTTTTACAGTTCTCTTTCTCTTTCTCTCTCTCTCTGTATATATATATATATATATATATATATATATATACATACATTAAGCGGGAAAATGCAGTTTGGGAACTTCGTACAAGAATTTCTAGACAGCCTGTTTTTTTTAAAATTCTATTTATTACAGCATTTCTATGCCTGCAATATTTCAGCTTTATGAAATATCTGAGTTACGACAGTTTTAGCCAGATATAAAAGAAAAGAAGCTCTGTTTATTACTTATAAACGATAATTCAGCAAAACTAAAAAGAAATCAACAAACAACGAAAATGTATAATTGAAAGCAAATTAATCACATTTTTGAAAGCTGACTGACTTGTAAGACAAAAAAAGAACGGAGCATTTCTCCAATATTATTTGCTCAGAATTGGATAGCTTCATCGTATTTTATTCTTTAGTTCTCTTATTAATTTCAGCTTACTTAACGAAGCACCAAAATATTCTATATTATGTTTTTATAAGCTAAAAAAGGCAAAGGAGAAAAAAAAAGAATGAAAACTACCATAAATTATTTTTTTCTAATATTTTCTAAGCGATTATTACTTCAAAATCGTTTACTTCAACATTACCATATAAAGCAGCCATTAAAGTCACCTGAAAAAACACGATAATACATTCAAAGTAATCTCTCTTGATTACGTTCTAATCCACGTTAAAACCTCATCAAACCATTTCCATATTAAATTTCCATGTAAATTGATTAATATCATTAAGCCCATCCATAAAAACCACTAAAATAGAAAATTGGATGAAAAATAGTGCCTATAAAGATAGGAACAGGGGAAAAAATGGTATCGCATATAAATAATTTTATCACTACCCTATCGTTATACTTTATCATTGGACGCCTCTCATCTTGATTTAGATGAGAAATGAATGATATTGTAACAATTACCTCCGATATTTCAGAACGATAGAGCGAATTGATTGCTAGCTACTCCCTTTAATGGCATTTCCTTCCAGAAGTACTAGTTCTGCAGGAAAAGAAGAATAGGAAAAATGTTTTACACGTACCGGTTCATCAGATGCATTAAGTGATTAGGCATTTTCTTTAACACTGCGCCGACTAGAGTTTCGTATCAGTTTCTTTTCGGAACTTTTCTACCGAGTGGTTCCACAGCGACGGTAAAGGAACATCAATCATACGATGTGTCCTACGCCTTCCTAAAATTCTCTCTTCGTAAAGATCGCTTTCATTAAAATATTGAGAGACTCTGCTTTGGAAATCCGAAAAAAAGTTGTTGGGAGAGGAGGGCATTACGGGAACACAACCACAGTAGGTTTAGTGATTTTCAAGCTAATGTTCATCTAATTACAGTAATTTGTTTTTTAAGAGATTGTTTCGTATTATATATTGATAAGCAACGTAATTGTATTCTACTTTTGCGTTTATCATTAATCTTGAGATGTATAAAATTTTATAATTTGGATTAAAATTTGGGATTTACGAAAGTGGTTAAGAACCCCTATTATGAATGGAAAATGAAAAGGAAGTAACTTAACTTAGAATTTCCCTTTGATGTTTAGTCCTTTTTCTTAGATTCATTAGTATGATTTGTCGTACCCAAAAAACCCATCTTCAAACTTTTCTGGCCGTAATGATGAATTCAAGTCTCATTGACATAATATATAAATAAATGTCACATTCGGGGGGAGGGTGTTTCTCAGTTGGTAGCACACGAAAATGACACCAAATTGCTTTAATAAAGTTACTTGTTTTAGAATAAAGGTACATTTTGAACCATATCCTTATAGTTAACCTGTATCACATGCATCTTTGGAATCTGTTCTATTTCTTAAGAAAAAAAAAAGATACATGCACATTTAACTAATGAATATTAAATTTTAATTCTAAAGCAATCAATGAGAACAAACAATAAATCTGATAAAATTGTATTTTTCATTTTACAACAAATATGTGAAATAGAAAAAAATTCTGCCGTGGATCACTCACGGGACGGCTTTTCTAACAAGAAAAGCCGTCCCGTCGTAATAATTTCCACGTTAATGTTCAACAAATTAAAATAACATTTTTAAGAGTTTCTTATCGTTTCCTACGCATTTATTGCATTAATCTCTTTTTTTTTGTTTCTTTTCTAATATATTAATAACATCAGGGAGATCAGGGAGATTCTTCATGTGTGTTTCACATATTTTTTCCTGATCACCATTTTTTTTTTTCGAAGACACATAATTTATTTTTATAAAAACAGAGATATATAGATTTAATTTGTATTTTATAAGAATCACGTTTGCGCACATAAACCCCATATATGATTTCAAAACAATTTCATCTCTATGCATGCGGAGAAGACTAAGAGTTTTAATACTTCTTCAAATATTAATTAAGTGATTGTTAAATACAAAAATCATTATTGCTCTTACTTAATTTCTTTCTTTTTTTTGTATTTTTTTTAAATATAAACTATCAGATTGATTTCACCTCACCTAGGAATAAGAAGTGACGAATGTATAAGAAATATATTCAACGAAAACAAATTATTATTCTTCAAAAAATGACAGTAAAAAAAATTTATAAATAGTACTTATGTGATCCATTAAAGTATGGGAAAAAATTTTTAAGCCATCAGTACCCATGAAGAAGCCTTTTTAGGGATGTATATGTTCAAATGGGAGGAAAAAAGGAGGAGGAGCCACTCTATCAACGGGAACAAAATATTATTAATAATTTGCATTTGGATACAGAAGGAACAAAACAAAATAATAAAGTAATTAAAAATTTAAGCAATACCAAGCATCAATTTAAAACTCTTATTTATTATATTTGTACAAATATACGATCAGCTCCAATAACACGATTAATTTATCTTAGATAATTTTCAGCGTTTTTATATCAGTTATTCTATACAAGTCATGGTAAATATTCTATATTACCATCTTTCTTAATAGATATAAGCAGAACATTAGTAATTTGTAACAAAAAATTGCGTTTGAAAAAGCATAGAATATTGATAGTAAAATTAATGATCAGAAATATAAGGGTGCAAATCTCTCTCTTTAAGTATTTATATGAAATATTCTCACCTAAGAACAATTTAATTTTCTAATATTTCCAATTTTATAACCCATTAGTAAAGAGTTCATTCTTATTACCTGAAACTGTTCCAAATTATTTTTTAATTTATACAATCACGCGCTTATAAAATCTGATGAATAAATTTTCCTATAGTCTTAAATCTGTGGGAAATATCCCTACTAGACTGAGAGACGATATCAAAGTCCTTCAGAATCCCTTCACTCTATTCGATTGAGTTACTCAGGTGACCTTTAGAGTATCTCTCCTATATTTCGTTAATGATAAAATTATCTCTTCTGCTTCTTAATAAAACAGATTATTTTCTTGCATTATCCATTTTGATAATATGTACGATTTTATGCCCCTCTCATCATAAATATGTCTTAATTGAATAAGGCGTTCGAGGTTGCACCCGGAACAAGTGATGCCTAACACACACACACACACACACACACACACACACACACACACACACAAGGCACACACACACACCACACACACACACACACACACATATATATATATAGACATAGGTATATATATATATATATAAGTACTTATATATATGTAATCAAATTTCAGTTTTTCTTTGATTTAACTTGCTTCTGGTGGGG
>BMAW01055736.1:42325-59006 GCA_019974015.1 Nephila pilipes
AAACATGGATACATCACTACACTCCAGAGTCGAAGCGGCAGTCATCTGAGTGGCGCACAGCTGGCGAAAGCCGTCCGAAGCGTCCGAAAACGCAGCAGTCAGCTGGCAAAGTCATGGCGTCAGTTTTTTGGGATACGCATGGCGTGATTTTCATTGACTACCTAGAAAAAGGTAAATCGATCAACAGTGATTATTATATTGACTTTCTGGTGCGTTTGAAGGAGGAAATCGCAAAAAAACGACCGCACAGTCTCGGGACTTATTGATCCATGTGTTATTTTGATTAACTTAAAAAAAGGATAAGATAACAATTAAAAGTTATCCAAGAAAAATATGTATACAAATGCAAAATAAAACTTTTCTGTGTAAATCAATTAGAATTTAGATAATTCTTCTTTGTTACATATTAATTTAAAAATTCAAAACAAATACGATCATGAGTCAGTTTCGCAAAAAAATCTGAAAGAGAATAAATCTTTTAAATGAAGTCAGAATAAAATCTTAAAGTAAACGATGAAATATCGAAAAATGGACAATAATAAAGTTTTCCGATATTAAACTTAAAGCAAACGATAAATTATTAAATTGAATATTATATCAGCTACATGTAATTAAAATTAAAACAAACTATAAATTATGAAATGGAATATATTTAAACTAAATTTAATGAAAATTGAAGCAAGCGAATATAAATTGAGAAGTGATCTGGTATACCAAAAGTGATCCAACTAAAATAATGCCACTTGGGGGCCAATTGAAGGTGTTTTTAATACATAGGATTTTTTTATGGAAATGGATGTATAAATAGGTAGTGTTATTATTCATTAAACTTGCTTGTAATATTGTTTTAATTTGACCAAAAAAAAGTTTAGTTCATTTTTACTTAGTTCTTCAATATATAAGTAAATGCTTTCATGTAAATTTTAAACAAATCTGCAGGAAAAATTACGAGTCAGTTACATTTCTTTCTTCGGTAATCCTTTTTTTCCTCTTTTTTTTTTTTTTGCACTTTTTTATGCTTCGAACATATCTATGTGAAAACGACAAAAATTACTTCATTACAAATAATAGTGATTACATTTTTATATTTCGATAAAATTTCAGTCATTAAAACTGAATAGAAATCTTAGAAACGAAATAAAAAGAACGAAAAACTGTGTCTCTAGAGAATACAAAATTACCTAATATAATGTACATTATTGTTTTGCACTTCAAGTGTAGAAAAACTATACTTCATTCAAAATGTTCGGATAAAATAAATACAAAAATAATTTATTTTCGCCCAAAAGAAAAGAAACAAAAAAAAAAAAGCTAAAAATGCACCAGTAAACATAATTTATAATAGTAGGTTATTTATAGAAAAATAAACATTACACTTTCGATTCTTCATGTTTTAATACCTGAATAATTCGATAAATTTATTAATTAAAGACATACATTTCTTTGTTGAAATTCATTTTGTTGTTCTCGTTCAAAATTTGACAGATAATGTTCGAAGTACTTGAACTGTGTCTCATTTGTTTAAATAGAAAAATAACAATAAACATTCAAATCAATTTTCTGAAACACATAAAGTAAAAAAAAAGGAAGAAAGGAAAAGAAAAGAAAACTACAGAACAAATTTAAAAAAATGTGAATAAAAAGTTAATTTTAAATAACTTTTAAGGGGAACAAATTACTTATTGTCACTTTTCATTCCTTATCATTTGATACCATGTAAATTTAAACTCAAAACATTTGATTCGTTTTTTTTTAGCATTTAATGCTCCTATTGATCAAAATCTCTCGTTTCAAGATTTAATTTTGTAATTACTGTTTCTTTCTCTCACTCTTCATAAGAAATAATAATGATGATAACGATTTTCCCTTTAAGACCTTTTTTTGTTGTTGCTATCATTTCGAAGCCTGAATCATTTGAGTCGCACATCAAACAATTTCTTACTCTCTAAAATTATCGCTCTTTTTCAGAAAGTGTAATTGAGAATCTAGAAATGTATCAAGGAAAAAATATATAAAGAGTGAGAAATAATAACAAAAGAGAAATTAAGAATTTTTACACGAGGGCTAACGCTTCTCCAATTACCAGTAATTGAAAAGCACACAGTTCATCACAGGGACGAGCAATTTGAGAATTTCATACATAATTTTTATTTATTGCTTATCAAGTTATTTTATTATTTATTCGAACTAAAATACTTTCAGAATTTATATCATAATAGAATTTTTTAAGTGGTGAGTTTATTCGTATTTTTATGAAAGCAATTATAGTACCCTCTCAAAATTATAAATATTTTTTTTATTCGAAATTACCAGAAATTCCGATTTAATGATAAGTTCTATAATTTTTATTTCAGGATTTATTTATAAAGGTTTTTTAAAAATTGTAAGAGTTTATATTTCTTAAACAATAAGAATGACGAAATATTCAAAAATATTTGTTGCCTTAAAATGATTGCAGCTGTAAAATATTAAATTCCAGCCGATTAAAAATTGATTTCAAATCAATAAATTAATATGTTTTCTTTACCATATTTTTCAATGTTTCTTTAAAATTTTGTCATAAGTTATAAATATTGTCAAAGTAGAATCGGGGTTGGTTTCATAAATATGTTACTTATACGTATTTTTTATTTCGACTACCAATTAATCGATTTCTTTTATTTAGCTCTTATTTCATACCCTCTTCGTGTAATAAATTGAAGAAACAAGAATTTTCTTATTACTCTACTTCTAAAAGAATACAGTCGTTGAAATATTTCTCTCTTTCTGCCCTCGGCTCAAAATAAATTATTCAACTTCTTCTCTTTTTTATGTGATAGAGGCTTTCCATAGAAAATCTATAAAAAGACTTATGTTCAAGAATTGGACATATGTTCCATTTTATTTTTTTCAAATTCGTATAAAACCCAAAGAATGAGTTAAAATTTACATAAAACAGGGTAAAATGTTTGTAGATTTTTTAGAAAATAGTATTGCTCTAATGATGTCTTTGAAACATAAAATATTTTTTTCTAGCATTTTTCATTCAGTTCAAATAAAAGAATTATATATATATATATATATATATATATATATATATATATATATATATTACAATCAAAATTATTGTCAATATCTGCATTATCTGCTAAAGTGCTTCACAGTCAACAAAATATGTCAGATGATTTGCAGTTAGTAGAGAATGTCACCACACACAAATCTGAGCGTTAAAGACGAAAGGAAATTTAAGGACTCCATTAGCATTCAAAAATTTTTTCTCCTATTTAATGATAAAAAGTAATTAATTTTCGTGATTATTATTATATGCTAAATTCGTTATCAGTTCACGATAATCAGGCGCATAGCTTTTCGTTTCACGGTGAAATTTTAAAACCTATTCAAAATAAGCGCCAACAATATAAAACAAATCATAATGTATTGCACAATGGGACAGTTTTTTTCAATGAAACTTTATTTCTAGAAGAATTGTCTTTTCTTCTTCAGAAGCAGATGTACATAGAAATTCAAAGAAAATTCGTAAATTTGAATTATAATTCTAAGTCTCGAATTTTAAAAAATCTACTTAAATGTTTTGCAAAAATACATCTAAAAGACAGCTTAGATTTCAAAAATGCATTATAATTTTGCGAAAAAAATGCAATATTAATTTAAATATGTTGATAAAATAACATTTCATGAAATCATTTACGAGACTTACAAATTGAAAAATAATTTAAAAATGGATTTCTGAACAAATATGTAGAATGAAAAAAGGTATATTGTTGAACAGTAGCAGAATTTAATAATTACCTCACTCTATTTTATTTTCGCTTACATAGAAAAATACCGAACAATTATTGGACAGTTAATTAGCCCAAAATGAAAGAACTTCAGACCTAATTATTAACCCCAATTCTCCAGACAACATTTCTCAAAGTAGGAAAAAAAAAAAATACTAACCTACATTAGATGACTTAATAAAAGAAGTGAACGAGAAATATATAGGTATTATTTTTTCTTAGAGTACATAGCGAAAATGGTTTTGTTTCCTGTTTTATACCTAATTGTTGTTTTTCACTGAAATATTTTCCCTAACTGTCTGTTCTCTTGATCTAATAAGAACTTATTTTTTGTTGATATTTATTTCGATGTGGAAAGAAGTTGATTCTAATTAGTACCGTTCCTTTTCACTTTTTCCTAGATTTTTCTGTGATCAGGTGTAATGTTAATCTCATAAACGCAGAGATATATTAATTTTTTTAGCAAATCTAATTGTTCTTGTAATTGGAGTGAATGAATTTGGAAAAAAAAAGCTGAAGAAAATGACATTATTAAACAAGTTATCTTAAAGTTTAAGCTGGCATTGAAAATGAATGTTCAATTTTATATTTTCAAAAATTCTCGCCTTATCAATACTAAATCATAGTAAAAAATGTATTAATATTTAGCAAGATATTGGATTTGTGTGTGTGGTGACCTTCGTAACATGTTAAATCGTCAAAAAGTGGTTACCTTTAATAAATTTTACAACTTCTATCGTAGCAGAATAAAACTGGTATCAACGTTAGTGATCAGTGAAAACTATATTACGATTTTCATGGATATCTCAATTAACTTATTTACAATTAAATAACTTCTAAAAATTAGTCCATTACAGAACCAGTATGTTTTGCAGAATTAGAGAATATTCCGAATTTTGTCAATTCCAGAGATTTGTGAGAAAAATATGTTAGAGACTATGTACTACATAACTATGCGCAAACGATTCATATTTCTCCGTTTCTTAATAATGAATGTTAAAAAAAGATTGGTAATTAAGGTTTATAAGCTCTTATATGGCTTGTTAAAATTACGATATTTCAAATCGTTATTTCAAAACTGAATAGTTCCAGGATTATTGGAGAGGATGATATAAAATTCCGGATTTATAGGCTAATGACATGAAAAATTCAAATGCATAAACATTTTGATATGCTATAATTCACCTTATTCATAAATTAGTTTAATTATAGACGTTTTAGAAAATAATATTATTTAAGTAATCTTATGTTTTTAGAATATGAAAAAAAAATATCTGTCGTCTGGTTCAAAACGTTTTAAAAATCATGGAGTACGATTTCCTTATTGTCGAAGGCTTAAGTTAGTTATTATTCCTTGATATAAACATTTAGATGCCTATTTTCAAAATTAAAGTCCAAAACTCAGAAATTTTCAAGAAAACTATTTTTTAAACCGTTTTATTGAAAAATTCATAAAGCTGGGATAAATAACAATTTGAAAGATATACGGTAAGACCTCGTTAATTCACGAGTTTGCTTGACTCGCAGTTTAAAGTTGGCTCCCTCGATAAACAATCGCTTGTGATATTTCTGGAAAATCTGGCTTTATAATTCTAATTTTCTTTTTGAAATTTTTGGATTAATCTCTTTTTCTGAGTACATCATCAGGAACTGCATTTAAGAGCGGATATCAATACCTTTTTATGTTACCCTTTCATATATATACAATTCAGAATTTCTCCGGAATTACATGTTCCACTTCATTTATTTGTACGAGATTATTTTTGAGATCTTAGGTTACTGAGATTAGTTGTACGTTTAAACATTTTGTAATGGAGAAATTTTGAAAGTCAAAAATATTTGTTCCTGTATAAGTGATTTCTGTATGAATTAAAAATACTGTTGAAATAAAGTAAACGAGCAAACAAAAGGTTTATACGATCGAGGAAATTTTATTAATATCGAGTCAATTCGAAAATGTGTAAGACAAGTTGAAATTGCCAGAGAATTTAGTCTATCTGAATATACACAATATGGATGTAAAACATAATGAAGATAAACTTCATCAGTTTGTCAATAGCGTTGTTATCGTTGTAAAAACTGCATGCGTTAAATTTGTGTATGTGAATTTATTTTCTTGAGTTATATATATATATATATATATATATATATATATATAATGAATTCTATATATATATATAACCGGTTACACTTAGCATAAATGTTTACAATTTAGCATAAATGTTCGTAACACAGAAAATTCTTATCAATGTGTTGGAACTTATATTATCATTCAAATTATATTAATGATATAATTCACGGTTCACTTAACCACTATTTAGGGCCGCGGCAGCCTAGTTGTCAAGGTCGTGGACTAGCGGCCGGCGGTTTTTGTTCAGTCGCGGGTTCGATCCTTGGCCGCCAAAGATCCGCCGTGTAGCCGGGGCTGATGCACGTTAAATCTGTTCGGGGCCCAAAGTCCTCCCATTGGCGTGGTGTGGATGTTAGGAGAGGGGGTGCCAGCTGAGGTGTCGTCCTCGTCACTTGACCGTGGTTCAAAATTACGAGGTCCGTCGCCAATGGCCCTCGTGTTGCTTCTAGTGCGACGTTAATATAAACTAAACTAACCACTATTTAGGTATCCATGAGTTCGAATACTGCTTGTTAATAAGATCAGACTGTATTTCAGAAATTCTTTTGAACATTGTTACATAACTAGTACATACAAATGATTATATAAGATTTGAGTTTAGATTATACAAATAAAGCTAATATAAGTTAAATTAGAGCTAATTGAAAATTAAGCTAATTTAAGTTATAATGAAAGTAAAATTGGGAAGCCTTGTAAAAATAGTGATAAAATAAAGATATTGAATTAGATTTCAAAAATTAATACATAAATTCAAATAATATTCAATATTTAAAGAAAGTATATCAGGAGTGCTAAATTTAATAATATTAAAATAATTTAGCGTCAAAATTATAACTTTGATCTTTCTTCCACATAAGTAGTGTATTTATAGTATTAAAGACTCAGACATAAACCAATTTATTTTTGAAACTCCTTTCTGAGAGAACGGGCTTGGTGATGAAATGAAATTTCTGTAGTATTTTTAGTAAGCAACTTCTAGTTATCAAATGAAATTATATTGATTTATGTTGAGAATGAGTAATATTAAAGAGGGAATGTATGCTATGAAAGTTAAGATTTAATGGTTTCGCCAATAATTAATATTCTTAAACATTAACATTAACCATTATTTGAAGTGCTCCTTTCACGTGAAGTATATTTGGTATCTTAAGTTATATTCATAATTATTTCTTTGATGATTTTCTGAATTCATTATTTACGACTTTTGTATTTAATTTCCGGATATAAATTTTATCATGAGAATTATATATCTGTCAAATTTGCTAGGGAAATGTTAAAAAGGCGCTATTGCCTTACGCTGAATTTTAACTTTTCAGATATATACCTATGCATTAGATTTAATACCTTATAATGATATAACAAGAAATAATGAAATTATAACTAAATAAAGGGCATTTTGTTTTCGTTATTGTATAAATTCGGCAGTTGATATTTTTTTAAAATGCGATTTAATTTTTTTTTTTCAAAATTGTGTAAAAATGAAACATTGTTAATTTTCATTTTTATATTTCAATGGACCATAGTACATTTTTTTTAAAGATTTTAAACTTAATTTTTTTGAATAAAAGTGAAAAAACTGTTTTGGTGTAGACGAGCTTGATTATGGAAACCCTTAATATAAAATGTCACATTAAAATCAGTTTTATTTTAATTTCTCATAAATGTTTTTATAGTCAATATTTTTACCATATTTATAGTATAAATATTTTTATACCAAAATTTATGATCAATATCATTATTCATGTCTAATCGTGTTACAAAATAGTTACTCCATTAATTTCAGGTTTGGATCATAATATTTTTTTTTTTGAGTTTTTAACTCAAAAAACAAAACTGGGCGCGCGTCGAATTTCCCTCCACTAGGCGCTTAGCATCTGAGAGGCAGTTTGCACTTTAATGATATAAAATATTTCGAATGACTTTTAAAGGAAATGCATTTTTTAGCTCCAGTCCTTACCTGGACTTTTCTTCGCCTAATATTTTGTTTGATTTATTTTAATTTATATATTTTTTCGAATAATACAATGTATGTAGTAAACCTTTGAATGTACAAAATACAATATACAAGATTTCAATTAGAATTACAAAATGAAAAGAAGTCAAAATACATATATATATATATATGTTTATATATATAAGTCCATTACAAATTAAGAATGTATATACAAAGAAATAGAAAATAAAATTTTACACGACAATGATATCGAAAAGCAAAAATGTAATTATTTATCCGTCAGAATCATATTCAATTTTACATTCACTAATTGAACAATTTTTGCACATCATAACAACATGCTCCAAGCAAAAATATTTATTGCATTTTGTACAGAAATTTTAGGTAATTCTGCTTTTTTAGTTGTAGATGATGCTGAACATCGTTTTCGTTTAATATACTGATTTTATGTTTTTCGTGATTTTCAAGTCTTCGGGATTATTTGAATCTAAGTATCGTTTTGAACTTATCATTATTTGAAAGTCTCTAAGACGGAAAAACAAAACTACCAATAACTCTGAAGGGCGCATACATCTGAGTTGCAAAGCTTTGAACGAACGACAAACGCGGGAGCTTCTATCGCAGCAAAACAAGAATGACTACATTCCTGAGTGGAACGTGACCCAAAGGGTAGGTACTGCGAAAGCTAAGGTTGTCGCAAATCCAGTTTCTGGTAGAAAAACAAACATTTTTAAGGCTTGCATCTGAGAGATCATTTTCACCCGATGGAGTGTTAAAACGATTATCCATTTAACTCCAGTTTTTAATCATTATTAACTAGAATTTCGTTAAAAAAACTTCATTGTTTTTGTATCTATTCCTATTTCTAAAGAATATTTGTAAATACAATTTTAAAAGATCAAGTATTTAAACTCATTTGATAATTTAAAAAAAGACATTATTGGTAAGAATAATTCTTAACTGTTATATATATATATAACCGTTAAGAATTATTCATACCATTAATATATATATATATATATATATATATATGTATATATATTACCCCTATAATCCTGGTTTTTCATCTTGATGAACTGAAATCGTATTCAAGTAACTTAAATTGTTAATCCTGATAGGTATTGCAAGTAAGTAGGCTGAATGATAAAATATAATGAGAGAAAACAAGAAATGTTTACTTCTTGGCGAACTTTCTATACGAGAATCAACTGTTTTCTAAATTGCTTAAACTTTTACGAAATTTAAGTACGATTAATGATGGTAAAGCTATGATATAAACAACTTCCCAGAATTTTGAATATCTAGAATATCACAAAAATAAATTCAAAGTTTGATTTTTTTAAGTATGACTTAGTTATAAGAATACTTATGAGAAAAATCTCAATGTAACACATTGCAATGAACAAATTCCCTTTGGATGATGAAAAATGCTCTTTGCAACGCATCAATTTTTTTACTTATTGCTATTTTTTTAAAAAAGATGTCAAGAGTATTTTTTTCTTATAAATATGCATATCTTGAAATGTTTTTATTTGCTGATTTCTTTCCTCTCTAAACATAATCTCTAAATGTTTTTAAATAAATATTATTAATTTTTTTTTACATATTTTTATCAAATCATTTGTAAGAGATCCAAAATCCTTATTCTTGTTTTTCTTACGTTCCTCTAAATTTTAAATACTTGCTTTCAGAATATATATAAGGTATTCACAATATTTGTAATTTATATGATAATGTAAATGGTCTTGTTGTTTATCAAATCAAACCATTCTGATAATTGATAACATTATATTAAGATGTAAAGCATTTTATTAGGATTATAACAAGATATAACCATGTTATTTGCATTATATTGAAATATAAACCATATTTTGCAATATATTGAAATACAAACCATATTTTGCAATATATTGAAATATAAACTATATTTTGCATTATATTGAAATTTAAATCATGTTATTTGTATTATTGTCAGACATAAAACATATAATTGAGACTTAAAAATGTGAAATATTATCAGGGTTATAGTTAGTGACATTAATTATAAATCATTTTATCAGAAATTTAGCGTGCAAATGTAAGGCGTAAAACTTATTAGTAGGATTATATTAATTATATTAGAAGTATTATGATAAAACACAAAGCTTATGAGTAAGATTGTATTAATTTTATTATAAATATATGGCATAAATCATATTATTTAAAATAAACTCAGATTTGGATATCATTTATATTATTGTCAGATATAAAATATACTATCGAGATTATAGCCGGATGTAAATCATTATCAGGATAACTCAAATAGATAGGATTGTTCGGATTGTAGTCAGATACAAATCATTAAATTAGTAGGAACACAGAAACTCGTGAATTATATTATTCGTACTTAAGTGGGATGTTAATCATTATTAGAGATATATATTTAGATATAAATTATGTATATTAATATGAAGTTATCGAAATATAATTAGTCTAGATTCATCTCATAAAACTTCACAATACTGTTTGGGTGAATGACAATTCTGAAGTATAGACGCTGTTGCAGGACGAGGAAAATTTGAGTAGTCAAACTTCACATTCCAAGACCCCACATCACATCTCGTTCGGAGTATGAGTTCTTATAAAACTGTATCTGGATTAATTTTTATAAATGAATTGGTAGTAAACACACATAAATAATCAGTTTAGATTATGGAGCCACAGACACTTTGAAAGTTATTGATTTAATAAGTCATAGCTACGAGACCTTTGAGAAAGATCAAGTGACATGAAACTTGAAGTTAATGTCACAGCTTGACCTTGCAGAGCTGTCGCCTTAGCTTAGTGGTTATGATCACATACTTGTGACCGATATTGTTTTCATCGAGTTGTGTGTTCGAGTCCTGAAATCATTAAAGACCCGCTGTGTAGCAGAGCTGATGCACGTCCAATCTGGTTAAAGTCTCAAGTCCTTCTATTCATGTGGTGTGGCGATTTAGAGGGGGTCGTGCCAGTACAGGTATCATCCTCATCACTTGAATGAGACTCAAAATAATGAGATACGTCGCCAATATCTAGCATGTTGCTTCTTGGTGCGACGAAAATAAACAATCATATAATCACAATTGACCTAACAAAAGTAACATCTTAGAACTCAAAACGCATCTACACCGGATCAAAGCAGATATTATTTTTGTCCCCAGTTGGGAGACCAGAAAACAATACCTGAAATTAATATTTCAAAAGAAATAGTCTGTTCGGACATGCTTGAAAATTAAGGATTATACCCTGGGAAGTTGAGCCTTTTGGTCTTGACACACGCTTGACGCCAATCGATATCCTTTAGGGAATCTTCTTTTGTATGAACTTGATAACAACAACAAATAAAGTGTCCTGGCATCCGGATTTATTAAGACAAAATGCTTTGAAAGTAATAAATAATAAGAATACCTAAAAAGACAATACAAGTACATGTAGATGGGAGTATTTTAATGAAGCGGGAGCCACAAGTAAAGAAATTGTTATTACTTACTCCAATGGTGTTAATGAACTGAAAGAAAGAAATCCCTATTTTTGCTCTTTTTTTCCCTTCAAATAGAATTAATTTTAAAAAAGATGGCTCTGAACAGAATCATTTCTCTTATTTCTAAATAGGATGTCTGGATTCTTATTGATAGCTGTACAGCCATACAATACCTAAAGAACTGAAAAAGCATCTGCAATAAAGCCAGCATCAATGTTATGAATAAGATAGCATTTGTTTGTTTTCTCAGGTATTTATATCTAATGTATTCTGTTTCACGTTTATTTACTTTTTTAATGAAGCTACTGATAAGTTACCCAAGAAGGGAACATTAGATCTAACTGTGTTTCTGTGGGTGAACTAACTTTCCAAGAAATCACAACAAGTTGTTTAATAATAAATTGGGCGTTTTCACTCTTTGCGTGATTGGTACAGAGAAAAAAGTTATGGTACATTGTAGAGATGTAGAGGCGAGCAGACTGCTGTTTATTGGCCGTATGAAATCGATTAGATTCCTTCATGGCAATGAAATTTACAGCATTTGTCTAAAATGTTCATTAAATCAGGCCTTGCAAGATCATATCATGTTTTGTTTAAAATTGGACAAATCTGATTTGCATGAAGATTTAATGGTGCTGGATTTTGCGAGGGTGATTGAAATGATGCCCTTGATCTAATCTTATATGGATATTGAGGAATTCGAAACAACAATATTTTAGCAACAAGTATTGAATAGAAAATGTGTCACACGGTTTTGAAGAGAGGTATCCAAGTTATTCCGCACTAAAATTTCGTGTCGAAAGAAATGCAATAACACAGTGAAAGGTCGAATAAGCGTTCACGCAAATGAATGTGTCTACGGATATTGTTGAGAATAAAAAGCAATTCTCAATGTAGAGAAAGCGTCAAACACTTTTTTTCTGCTTTTCTTAACAAATATAAAGTGTAATAAGCTCTAACCTATTATCAGTAACTATAATCTATATTACTAAGAATTACGTAAAAAACAAATTGATGCAAATAACATTAGGGTATCTATTTATTAGAATATCTCTCCCGAACGTGTTACTATTTTTCTATAGCCTACAGCATAGTTATGATATTCTTATAAAATAATTTATATCTATTAGTTGTGAATTAAATATATTGAAGCTCGGTAAAAAAGAAATTTACTGGAAAACATTTTGTAAGAAAGTTATTTAATACACTGTCAAACATCTTGTAAACACCTTATTTTCTCGAGCCTGTTCTGGGAATAAAAATTTCAGCATTCTCCTGCCATTTCCCCCCGCTTCTTCCTTACGACGCGAAATGATGCCACTTGGTCCCAGCGTCGAGAAACAAAATGGCGAAACACCGAAAAGATTAAACAAATAACCTAAATAAAACAATATTCCTGGAAGGGGAAAGAAAGTGAGTGTGGGGAAGGAGAAACCATGTTCACTTTTCTTTTTTTTCCCTTTGGTATCTCAGGTAATTTAAGTTTTTGCACTTTCTCCGGGCGTGGAAAATAAAAATAACGTAAAAGAATATTCTTCGGACAACAATGCTTTCACACCTTTTTTTTTCTTGTCTCCGACATTGCTTCCTTTTTCGTAAGTAAAGAAGTGATAGCAGAAGTGGTATAAATTTATTCAAAATTGTATCTCAAGATGGATAAATGTATTATTTATTTTTAAAATGCGCGGCCAAAAAACGTTAGAAGGAGTTGCAAATTCAATAAATAACGAAAGATAAATATTTTCCGATATTCAGTTTTGTGAAAAAATTTTCTTCTGTCTCGTAGATGTGTAATTTTAGGAATGACGAACATAATATATCGAATCAAAATACTTTAAGAACGATATTAAGTTGCAGTTTCAAAATAAAAGTAACCAATTCGTTACATTCAATAGAATAGCTACAAGTTTATTTATTTAAGAAATGGAAAAAAACGCAATATTTTGAAACAAAAAAACAAAAAAAAAAAACAATTTTTCGATATTCGAAAGATATGAGAATAACTCAGGTCTTCAGGCTTTTCTTATTGAACTTAAAATAACATTTAGATATCGAAATTATTCTGGAAAGGCATTTGTCAAAATTAATGAGACACTAGGTTTCATTAAAGAAGAAAATCGTAATAATATTTTTTTTTTCATCCTATAAAGTTTTGTGTCAATTCCATCTCTAGACATATCGAAGAATCTAAGAAATTGAAACTTTATACTTAAGTATTATAAAGTAATTTTAAAAATAAAGAATTGAATTTCCTTTTTTCCTACTTTTCTTAAGAAAATCTTTTTAAAAATTATTTCATAAAATTAAGTTTTGTTTTATTTTCTCTTCATGAAAAAATAATAGAATTTATTAATATTTATTTAAAATTTTGTCTTCATATTTACCGGAGTTTTATTAATTTCGCTTGACTATGTATAACTTTAATTAAAGCAAAATAAATAATCAAATAGATAATAATAAAATTAATTTGGATATTACATTAACATCGTATTGGAGGCAACACGAGGTCTGTTGGTGACAGACCTCAAAATTTGGAATTTCGGTTTATGTTCCAGACTCGGCTCCAGGTTTTGAAAGAATAAAATATGTAATTCTTGTAACATAAACTTTCGGATAAAAACTCAACTAAAATGATACTGCACGACTGACAATTAACTGTCCTTTCTTTCAAATAAGTCATTAAATTGACTTAATGATTTATTTTTTGAATAATAGAGAATTTTCTTTCTACAGTGAAGTGCCAAAAATCATTGGATAACAGTATGCAAAGATACAAAGGAAATAGCATTACGCAAGAAATGTATAAATGGGCCGAGTATTATTAAGGGTTTAATTTGGTATCAGGCGATCTATGTGAAAAGTTTTTTGCCGTGATTGTGAGCTTTACAATGACAATTAACATGCATTGAACGGGGACTGCTAGTTGATGCTATTACACGCTTGGGGATTGTTAAGGAATTCAATATTTCTCGACCACAGGGTCAAGAGTGTGTCAAGAAGTTGCACTTTCAGGCATTACTTCCCACCATAGACAATGGAGTGGTTAACCGAATTTTATTTCATGATCGAAACCAGCGATGTTTTCAAAGATTTGTCTATGTTATCCAATACGGTACACTGAGTAAAGTAACAACACTAATCATTGTGAAACATATGACAGACGTGTCCGTGATGACAGTAGAACAATATTTAGTGTTGATGGAATGTGGCGACCAAATACCTAACTTTACTACAGTGCCTTTACTAACAACATGCGTAGGCAACAGCACCTGCGCAGGTTTCGTGAAAATATTGGTTAGACCCTAGATGATAGGTAAAACAATGCCTGGCCATATGAGTCACGATCACAGTTGGAAGAGCTTTTGTAATATTCCAGTGTGATTCAGACTACACAAGATTATGGACCTGAGTTATCAAGAAGACACTGTGCAAACTTATGGTAACTCCATAATGGTGTGATCTGTATTTACATGGCATTGACTAGATCTTCTGATCAAACTAAACAAATGATTGATTAGAAATGGTCTTATTCTGTTACTTGAAGATCATTTGCATCCATTCATGGACAACATATACCCAAAAAATGATGGAACTATCTGGGATGATAATCTGCCATGTCAGTAGGCCAAAAAACTTTTTGCGCTTGGTTTAGGGAACATTCTGGATTATTCCAGTGGATGATTTGGTAACACAGATTGCATGACAAGAATACAATCTGAAGTAATAAAAAAGACTGTTCGAGCACAATATCTTGCACCTACAACACTTTCGCAGCTATGAATAGCTGTAGAAGCGACATGAGTGAAAACGTTTTTGATGACTTGTTGAGTCAATGCCACATCGAGTTGCTGCACTTCGTCGAACAAACGGATATCTCGAATAATAGTAGAAAATATTCCATGACTTCTGACATTTCAATGTGCGTTGCTTTAGACTGTATAATCTTTGAAGAGATGAATTCCTTTTAATACATTATTATAGCTTTATATAAGATATTACATGAAAATAAATTCCTCCTGTAAATTCCGATAATTTGCTCCAAAAAATTCTAGAGACAAGAACATAGTGTACGATAACTCTTTTTTATGCTAAAATAATTTCATTGAAATAACAAGAGAAAAAAATTAAAACACTAAAAATTCAAATAATACATTTATAACTCGTTATAGAATTCAAAATAAACAAACATTTAAATGCTTTTTTATTTGATTTCTCAGGGCCCTAATTAACAAATGCATTTGATCCATTTATGTTTATTATAAGTTTGATGTTTGTATTATATTTATATTTCTAATCTCAATAAAATGTCTTGTTTAAAAATATTTTTGTAAACTACAATATACTTAATTTACATGCTCTTCATACATACTTGAGAGATAAAAACTACACAAACTGAATTTATTTTAGAGTTTTAAGTTTGAAAATTACTCAATTCATTTTTAAGAATAAGTTAGATGACTTTTTTCCATAAGAATAATCAAATGAATAGAATGTACATTTTCATTTAAAAAATAGTCACGGATGACGTTTTAAAAATGATTTTATAGGGACTTACATCAGAATAACCTTTTTTTTTTTTTAAATTGATACATTGACTTCTTATATAAGTCGTATAACATATAACAGAATATTGTAAACAATTTTATTATTATGAGTTACTGTTAGGTTACCAAGTGATAGTTACATTCTAGTCAGACTCAGTTCCCGCCGATTTATACTCGTTTACACCCAATTCTGTAATGTAGACGAGGGGATATTGTAAAGTTTCAATTATTACTCAGAGAAAATCTAAATATTTGGATAAATTTTATTCTCCATATTAATTGAATTTTATGCACATAATATAGAAAGTTGCAAAAAGCCGTAGATTGAAGAAACCCGCAATATCGTGAAGTCTTAATTATTACTATAAATAATAAAATAAGACAGAAATACTGAATTCTTAATTATCATTCTTAAAACTTTTCTACGTAGTCACTATGCAGAGTTATGCATTTCTCAAAGCATTTTGGAGATCAGCAGATTGAACTCCATCTTTCCCATACCGTGGATTACTTTATTTTACTACTTCCCGAAACTAAACAAATCATTAATAGCTGCAATTTATCTATTAACTGAATATGGTAGTTAGGGGTGCAGCAACATAACACTATACTTAAGGACATATCCTTATGTACATTAAGATCAATTAATATGCAGAATAATTTTTTCCAGACATTTCTGTTATTTCTTAATAATTAACACATCGATCAATAACTCCCGAGACTAACCCAGAGATGGCGCTCGTAGTAAACCAGTAACCAGGTCTTTCTAGA
>BMAW01055736.1:59406-122908 GCA_019974015.1 Nephila pilipes
TTACTCGCAACAAAAAAGATTTCTTGCGGGGGGGGAAAGATTTGGAAAAGCGTTGGAACGATTGTATCACCCTAAAAGGTGATTAACAAAAGGTGTTATGTTGATGAATAAAAAAAAATTTTGCAAAAAAAATGTTGTTTTCAATTTTAGACTTGGGAGTTATTGATCGATGTGTTAATAATTAAAACTATTATACCCTCTTTATCATATATCCATCTTAATACCTTTTTATCCAAATCTCAATATACCCCGCTTACTTTAAATATAAACTTTATAAGGCTCCCTACAATTCACAAAACAGTATATTGATGAATTAAATAAAGAATTGATTATTTTCTGATCATTTATCCTTAGGTATAGTGTCACATTGCAGCGATCCTGATTGTCATATTCAATTAATAGATAAATTCTTTATAATACAAAAATATATAATTAAACCACGAATATTTTGTTCATCAATTAGTATATGGAATAATAATGAACAAATTAACAGAATTATATACTATCTTGAAAGGAACGGTTCTAGACTAGAGATTAAGAGAGAAGGAGATGCTGACCAAAGTTTAATTGCTCAGGACTTAAATCTTATTTAATTCAATGTTGAAAATCAGCAATCTTCAGCCCTCAATCGACGAAGTCACAGTAATTAATTAATTAATGGCTAAACCTAAGACCTTTTACAGAGAGTAAAATTCATCTTCTTAAGTAAAGATTCAGTGATGTGTAAGGAAGGAAAATTACCGGTCGGATTTTGTAAGCAAATGTTGTCGGTTAACTTTGACGGAAACAGATGTTGGATTGGAATTTAAAGGCAGCATATTATTCAGAATTCTGTAATAATTCTTGAAAGTCAATGCAAACAGGTATTTCAAGGTATATGATAGCAGTGGTAAACTGCGTTAGATATTATTTTGAGTATGTTTATGCTCAGTTATTGGAGATAGATAGAGAAAATATAGAAATTCAAATAGCAGTTGAATTATTAATAGAGACCTAAAAATTATAAGATAAAATTGAAAGTCATAGAGAAGAAACTGAGTTTGAAGATTTTACCATATATCATATCGGAAAATATTTCTTTGATTATAAGATCCTTTCGAAACTGAAGAGGAGTTTTCAACTTAATTTAACTAACACGGGTAATATAGATTATTTTTTTGATTGAATGCTTACTAACTTCGCACACTTAGAAACAACGCGAAAGCTATTGGCGACGGATCTTGTAATACTGAACATCGGTTGAATGACTAGGACGACGCTTGAGCTACCGCTTCCTCTCTAAACTTCCACATCACACAACGTGAGGACTTAGGACTTCAACCATATTTATCATGCATCTACTCCATTACACGGTGAATATACAGTGCCATCAAGGTTCAAACCCGTTACACGATGGAAACAACGCAGCCGAGTGCTCGAAAATATGACCACTCTGTTCCTTGTATGCTGTTTGTTGAAATTAATGTATGTTAAGACATAACTTTTATTTCTTAATAATGTGTCAATTTACGGTTTTTTTTTCGGAATTGGATTAAGGACAACGGGGAGTTCATTAAATAATTAATATTTTTATAAACATGTTGATGGATGTTTTTAATCAAATTATTTAAGCTTTTGACTGTATATATTTTGATTTTTGATGGCTAGTTAAAATTATTATTAAAGTTTAACTGTTTTCTGATTAATTTATTTATTGAGAATTATATTCAATGATAATTTGTACGATTTACAAACAATTTAAATTATATATGTAGTGAAATATAAACTCATTTAATTTGTAGAAAAAATTTAGTCATTGTACATAAAAATAATATTTTATGAAATCAAAGATGGAATTTTAACAATAAATTAAAAAAAAAGAGGAAGCAAAGGTTTTATTGCATATGCGTTCATACGAATTTCAATTCTATTTAATTGTCACCTTTACCCCTAATTTTTTTTTTTTACATTATTATAATTCCTGATTCTAAGCAGATATCAATTTAAATATTGTAAATACTTTCAGACCCTTTAGAGAAGCTAAAATCTCTTCGCTCCCGTATGAATACACCCTTTAGAGAAGCTAAAATCTCTTCGCTCCCGTATGAATACACTTTTTCCATTTTAATTGTTTCGTAAAATAGTACATCAACAGAAGAAATATTCTGACTGAAACAATTCTGAATATATGCTCTTAATTTGATCTGATACAAAAAAAGAATAATTTTTGCTTCTTTTATTCAATAGATATGTTTTCTGAAATGAAAGTAAGGGTTGAAATCCATACTTAAAATAAATGTTTGTATCTGAAGATTCAATTTTATGTCATCTGTCATCGACAGACTTGAGCTCAAGTTACATTTATATATTGTTTTTAAATGCAAAAGACTTCTCTTAGAAACCATTTATTGATTGTGGATAAAGGTAATATAAAACCATGTCTTTATAAATACATAAGAATCCGTTTATCTAGTAGATAAAAATAAAATTGATCAAGCCAGTAGAAATTTTTCAAAGTAATATGCATTCTGAAGTTTTCATAGCAATTAAAATTTATGCTTTGTTCTAAAACAATAATTTGATAAATGTCTGAAGGAATAAAATGTCATGTGTTTGAACACTTTTTTACTATACAGCTGTAATGTTCGAAGTTTTTGAAAACCTTTGTTTTGACGAGATGCTTCGAAGATTTTCATTTTCTTCCGGTATACATATGATAATGCTAATATCCTTACATACAGATACATGACACAGATAATTATAAGTAACTCGCTTCTAGTAAGTTCGTATACTAATTCAAATATTGGGAATTTGTATCGCCAGGATTTACAAAATGTGGCAAACTAGTACTCTCTCGGTAATCCATCAGATCAGAACACAGCCGGGTTACTGGAAAATCACTAATGGTAACATATTTAAAAAGCAAAAACTCTATATTGTATAAAACTTAATACATTAAAAGTAAATAATTTGTGTTACTTTGGTTTTCATGCCATTTTATCGATTATACTTGACATGTAATAATATTTGTAAGTGTCCTCTTCCTTTATAAGATAATTTCTATCGCAATCGTTAAAAAGTAATTTATGAAGCTTTTATGGACAATGATTGCACAATCGAATGGAATGTTATAGGTTCCTTAAATAATGTTGGAAAATTATTATTCTTATAGCCATCAATATTTTCCTCAGATTATTGTAAAATATAAATTCAATCAAATGAAAATACGCAGTTACTAGAAAAAAAATCATCCTTTATATGCAACCAAAATCAAAATTATTTCACGGGCAAAATTCTTAAACTGACATCCATCTATCCTTTAGTTATACTATCACACAGCTTCACACACACAAGATGCACATAATTAATCCTTAATTATATCTGGCAACTAATAATATCTAAAATTATCTGGTTACATATAACATTTTTTTGTCTCGTTTTTTAAGAAAGAAAGAAAGAAACGTAATAAACGTAAAATAAACATTTTGTTTTGCACTTTTAAAAAGGAATTTATCTTTTAATCATCACTATTGATCTAAATTTATAGAAAAAAAACTAGATTACGCATCGCATGCTTTCATGGCATGAAACGGAAAAACTATAATTGTTTTTTGTAAAATTTTATGAAATAGATTAAGTTAATTAATTTTTTCTTCAAATTTATTGTGCTATTTTACAAATAATTTCTATGAAAAAACTCATTACTTTAAAAAAACACAAGTAAAATCCTTCACATAAAAATAACAAATTTAAGTATGATCTAAATATTAAATTTTGTGTCGTAATTCTATTGTGTATTTGTATAAAAGGAGTATTAACTTAAATGAATATATCTTCAAAAAATTAGAAAATAGTACTGAATATCATGCTTAAATAATATTTAAATTTGCGGTTTTACATGATTTGTTTTTATCCTAAACAACCTTATATTATTATAATTTAATATATAGGCAACCGCACGAATATGAAAATTAATCTTTCACCTTAGATATTACCAAAACAATTTCTAGATAACGCTATGTTTATTACTTTTACTGTGTCAATGCTGCATGCAAATCGATATCAATAACTATCTGTACTTTGTTTACAACCCCTTGTGTATTACTAAAATTTGTTTAGTGAGAAATGTACAATTTTGATCAATCTTGGAAAACGTCTCAAGGGATTGCTTCACGCAAATTCCTAGACATCCAAACACGTTCAATGATCATTCCTTTCCAACACAAGGGATAGAAAATAAAAACCTTTCACTTTTGATTAGTAAGTGGGTTTCGTGTACGGAATTTTTCTTCATTCCTGTCATTTTCTGAAGAATTGTTTTTCAAGCAATGAAACATATGTTAAATGTACAGAAGAGAAAAAATGCGTTCTAGTGAATTTTGTATACATTCCCATTGTTTGCGATTGGTAAGCAAATTCAGAATTGTTTTTGCAATCGGTGTTGTATCCTGAATTGAATTTGTTTCCAAAAATCTAAATAAATCCGTATTTCACAAAAAGTGCAAGGAATTGACAGACTAAATATTTTCTTTTTATTATACGATATTCAATTGATAATCTTTTAGCTAATGCAGAAAATTGTTTATATTGTCGTTTTTAAAGCAGTTTTTTTTCTCACCTCGAAAGTTATTTAAATCTAAAAATTATTTTAGACTTCTTAAGCCAAGCGACTTGTATGAATTTTAAACAAGTAAGTAAACGTCTATATAAATTTTTGTGTTTACAGCTCCAGCAAGCATTTTTTTTTTGGCTCATTGCTAATAAAACAAAAAGATCTGTATAGAAATTAGCAATACGTAAGATGACACAAATTCGGAGAATTCTTATTTTCAATAAAAAGTCATAAGTGTTTTTATAATACCATGGCTAATTCAGCATAATACTTGCTAAATTTTGCTTATTCAGTCCAGAACCCATTAATTTGTTTATACCTGTCACATTTCAATAGATATTTTTACCCTTTTTTATTTTAAATTCTATTTTTAGTTATGTTTTGCATAACTTCAAACTTCATCGGAACAACGTCTACTCACAGTCATTGAAAATAGTAAACCAATAAGGAAGCATTGATTACAAGGGAAATTCAATACACTTAAAGACATATATGAGAGATACAATTGATTTTAAAATCAGAGTGGTAGATTAACGAGTGAAGCAGCTATATGTCTTAGTCAGGTCCTCAATAGTGCATTGTTCTGCGTGTGGCAATACAGACAATGATACGATGTGAAGTCAAACAGACGCTTGATATTTTCCTGGGATAGATCAGCCGACGTCTGTTGTTAGATATTTTACAAATCTCGAATATTATGGCCTGGAGGCAGATTATGCTTCATCTGGTTCCAGAAGTTCTTAAAAGAGGACAGATATGGAGGAGGGGGAAAGGTCACGGGTTTGCGCACAATGTAGGGAAAAACTACACAACTCATGCCATACGTAACCAAGTATTATTTTGCTGAAACAAAGAGCTGGGACTCCTGGAAAACATTTTAGTTTAGTTTTTATTAACGTCACACTCGAAGCAAAAACGAGGACTATATATTGGTAACCTTGTAATTTTGAATATCTATCAAGTGTCGAGGACGACACCTGAGCCAGAATTCATCTCCTAACGTCCACACCACGCCAACGGGAGGAATTTGGACCCCGACAGATTTAACGTGCATCAGTCCCGGCTACATGGCGGGTCTTTTGTGGCCTAGGCTCGAACGAAAACCACCCAATCTTGAAACAAGGTGACTGAACGAAAACCGCCGACCATGAAAAAGAAATCATGACTACTAGGCCACCTCTTGGAAACGAACGCAAGCATTTGAGGTCATAGTATAGCATACGTATACCACTGAGATTTCATTGTGCCACGAAGCTCTACAACAGAGGACCAACAATCAAATGGCAGAGCTCCACTTGTCAGAATGTCTACAGTTTGAAAGCTGCTCTTCCCGACTCCAAAGTCAGGATTTGACAGGGGTTCAGGGACTCTCTGCATCTAGATTGAATGGTCATTTAATCCTTAAAGGAAGCATGATGTATCACTGAACATCACGACACACAATTGCATGGCTTCCGATCTTGGCACTTTCGAAAGAGGTACAGCCGATGTTTAATACAAAACATGTGAAGGGAGCTGGGATCTCAGATTTTTTTCTAGAAGTTGTCTTGCAATGGTATTCTCATCCCTTGAAGCCTATAAAGCTCCCCGAAAACTGGATTGAGTTTCCCTATGATTTGTATGTGTCTGATAAACGATTATTCGGTTCGTTCTACATGTGATTTGTTTGATCCTTTTCTGAACAGAAACACTGAGTATCACCCGTACTTCTTCGACAAAGATGTTTTTCGCTCACCGCACTGCGGTCAGTTTACTTTGATTATCAGGAATAATTTAAGCCCTCGAACTGTCGGTACGGAGGAAAGTTATCCGGTCACTGTTCGCAGTTCATTTATAAACTAGATCAAAAGGAATTCCGCACCAGGATAATTATTAAGGCGTCTTAACTTTTGTCGTCATTGTTGAATCCAGTCACCGCATAATCTTTCTCCAGGATCAATGTGATGAAACATTATTGGAAGAGGAACATTATGAACTAGACGTAAGAGGAGGTTTATTCCTAGTCATTACTGTCATTGATATATAATCTATTACTTTTTGATAGAGTTCCCTTTTGAGATAATTTCCATTTAACGTAATCGGCTGCCTCTAGATGAATGGTGGGCTTTTTTGACACTTGCATTGTAGCAGGTATTTCACTAGTTTTGATTTAAGTGCGGTTGTCTTAGTAAGACAAACAGATGCAAGTGTGTTTGCATCGCACACATACTATCATATCAAGACGGCATTTGATACATGAAATGCGACGAACTGACTGCATGCCATTTCCCAAGAATCGTTCCGCCACTGATTTCGCCAAAGGCAAAATCATTGAAAGAGGTAACAGCCCAAGAGGACTATTTTAAAAGAGATTACTGATAGATTATTGCATTTGAGTACGAATATTTTTTACCGTTGGATACTTTTTTCACACTTCGTACACATGGGTTCGCAGAAAGATAACATAGTGTTACATAGTGGAAAGAACAGAACAAAATCATTTACACAATAAAAACACTGAACATGAGATCGAACCAAATAACCAAACCTTCTTCGAAGACATCTATAACAATGCCCTTACATTGAAGCTTGAAACATATTCCTTACCTCGTCTCTTGAGTAAAACTTGAATTGAGTCAGATCCCATCTCATTGGACCCAGTGCAAGTGTAGAACCCGAAATCCTCCTCCATCACGTTATTGATGTAAAGCACGTTTTCCCAGGTGACAGTATCGATCTGAGACGTCCGTGTAGAATACTTTGTGCTGGAGGGAGATTCTGTGATGTTGGACCCACTGCTGTTGGACCATGAGAACTTGACGATAGGGGCTCCGATGGCTAGGCAGCGCAAAAGGGACGTCTCTCCTCGATCGGAAGCTACTTTCTGCTGTCGTTTGGGAAGGTAGGACTCGGGTTTGACTGAAAATAAAAGAAAGACATCAGTATACAAAAACGATGAAGTTTGTAACTGAGAAGTCTTGTATTATATTGAAAACGTAGTCGTATGTATAAAACAGAATTAGAAAGATATCTTTTGAGAATGAATATTATGTGTAATTTTTATGTAAATTAGTTAAATGGTACTTGTAAGCCCAATATGTTTGAATTTTATTGTAAAAGTTTACATGTAGTGAATCCTAAGACATTGATTTATTTTACATGATTAGTTCTTTCAAATAAGCAGTGTTTCTCTAGAAAGGAGAAAACACATGACTCAGAACGTTAAAATGTTTAATTTTGCTTGCATCTTCATGAAATTCACTATAAATGTTATTTTGTGTGATACTTTATTACCATGATGATATTTTTTATTTGTTATCTAATTCTGAAATTTCTCGTGGTTCTAAATGTGAGGATTTTCTCGAGCGACTGGGCCACACATAGTCCTTTAAGCTCGTATCAGGATGGTTGATTGAAGACATTGCATAAGATGCAAGTTTTCTTTCAGTAAATGATGTTCTCAGTGGAAGGATTCTCATTGGCTGATAGAAGAGGGAGTTAAAGAAGTTGTCTTCGTATTACTCAGGCAGTTTTGCGGAAGTTGTTGACTGCGCTGATAGGCAGTTGTCGCTAATGATTGTCAGTATACGGAGTGGAATAGGTAGCTTCTCTTCTTCAGATAGCTCTTTTGGCTACCCTGAGAAGGTTCCATTTTTTGATAAGAATAATGGGAAACGCGAGCTCAGTGTAGAATTACATAACTTAGGAGTTACAAGGAATGTTTAAAAATTTAACAGAGAAAAATATTTAAAAATAAATAAAAGTATTAAGTGGAGAATTTTAACATTTTATATTGGTTCATAAGAATCAAGAATAATTCATCTCAGTCTTTTAGAATTGCAATTTGCAGTTCGATTTTTCAGATTTATCATTTTGGCGTTTTTGAGAGAATTACAGAATTTGTTAGAATATATTTTCGAAAATTAGGAATTTTAATTGTTCTTATTTCAGTACTTTTAAAATACCATCTTACCATGGTATTCTAAGTAATCATGGTATTGTCATGGTAAGTCATGGTAAGTCATGGTATTTTTAAAGTAGATGCTTGAGAATTTTCAATTTACTTTTTACTAGACTTAGACACATAGCTCCATATTGTACAAAATGGGATCATATGGAACATAAAATCCAGATGTACAAAATCAAATTGTTTTCTAGAATGTGTTCTAAACCTTGATTTGCAGTGGAAATTTTTCACGATTTTTCTCGCGTTTGTAGAATGTATGGTTTCCCCGATATTGTTTTCTCTGATGGAATTCCTAGTTATGTATTGGTTTCGGATTGAGGTATTTTAATTTTTTGAAGAGTAGAAGAAATATATAAGCTTTCTTTTCTAGTAAGAATAACTGGCAATTTTTATTCATTAATTTTAATTTTCCATTAATCGAAGAAATTTTCTAACAGTTTCATGTATTTATTTAATATAAAATTTATGGAATATATTTTTCAGAACATAACATGCACAGCTGCGTTATCAGCGAAGATATTCATAGTTGATACACTATCGGAAGACATCATTTTCATAAATCTTAAATAAACTGGTCCTATGAAGTGAGTCTTGTGGTATCTTTTGGTAATACTTTATAGGCAGCAGATGATATTGTGTACAATAACTTGGAACAATCTTTCAATTACATAGGAGTATAGTAAGTGTAGGAAGAATGTAGAAAACGAGTTTATTACTAGATGGCTTATGGAGCTGTATAACCAAACTTTTATCTATTGCTTTTTAGAAATCTAGAAAATCAGAATCTGTAGCACGATTATGTTCGAAACCTTGGATAATCAATTTAATCAGTCCTTGAAAAGGAAGAATTGCAGACAGGTTTTTTTTTTTTTTTTTTTACTGAAACCGTATTGATTTGGAGTTATAAAATTAATTTGATTCATATTATTATTTCTTTTTTAATTCTTGAAGATTAGCAAACTCGGACGTTTGACAAGAGGCAAGCGGAGAGATTGATCAATAGTTACCAAGACGGATGAAATTATTTCCATATAGAAAAGATAATAATACAGAAAAGATAATAGAAGCTTTTCAGTCCTGAAAAAATAACGCTTAGTTAGAATTTTGTTGATTAGGAAGGTTAAGATAAAGATAATTTTAATATGAAAGTGTTAAAGAATATTTTGTTCTTAGTTCCATTTTTAACTGGTGGCTTTTTAATATTAATTTTTTAATATAAGTTGAAATCTCAATAGGCCATACTGGTTTGATGGATTGAAGTGTTTATGTATTAACTATAATAATATATAATGGTTTAGTGGTAAGTGTGTCATTGTTCGTGTTTGAATTTAATTGTTGCGTGTTTTCTTTAATTATATTTTTTCCGAGAGTGTTTGCTTAAAATTTTGTTTATTTTTAAATGCCAGTCTTAATTGTGCTTGCATTACTATTAAAGGAAGAAATATTATATTTCTTTTTCCTTACATATGCAGTTTTTTGATACTGTTATTTAAAATTGTTTTTAGTGTTCAGGGTAGTTTTAGTGTTAGGTTCCAACTATCTTAAAAAAATTATGAATTTCTTTTTCAATTAGTTTCAGGATTCTATTCATTTCAGTTATGATTTGAGGATCAAATATTCTTTAAAATTGCTTCTTAAATTTTTCTTTGTGTTATATCTTTAATTATGGTATAAGTGTAAATGCTACTTTCATTTGCGACAGAGATGGAGGCATTATTTGATGCTTTGATAGCTCTGTAATCTGTGTTTTATGTTCACATGGAGAGTGAATTATTTTCATAATCACTACAATTTACATTTTCACTAATCACTTGTTGAAGTTCAAATCAGAAGATTATAACTGCGAAAATATTAATTTCGAGCGTGGGTTTGACATGGAGTTTTAGCAAAACTGGGATATTTGGTAAACTCAGGTAAAGTGTTAATTTGAAAAAGGTAATTGAATTCTTTTATCAAAGCGATATCAAGGGTGTATGCAGAATTATATCAAAATCTAGCTTGAGTGAAAAGAAAAGCTATAATCATAACATGAAGAGTAGCATAACTTTCAAATTGGCAACATCCGATAGAAATATTAGCGCAATTCTAATTTTGGAATTAAAAGTGCCAGTAAGAAAACACAAATTCTCCTGGTTTAAAATAGAGTTTCTGTGTCGTAAGAGAATAAAATAGTGTCTGAGGTTAAGGAAATGCTGACGAAAATGAAGGGAATAGGATTATAGTTTGTGGGGAAGAGCTTAAAATATTGATAATAGCTTCGACAATTTGAAACAGTGGAATAGGCAGACGATAGTGCCTGTGCGAATTCTTGTTTTGGATCATTTTTCCACCATTTGTTGCACATAAAAGCTACATGTGTCTTTTATGTAATACATTCGCTTCCTTTTTCACTGGCAAAAATTGAAGAAAATATTGAACATATAGAGATGAGTTTGAAGCAGTGACGTGTCATTGTGTTTCTGCTATCACTCAAATCCATTGCTGATTGAAGAATGTTTACGACTAAGGAGTGCCCATTGAGGACAATGAATACCCAATGAATTCTTAGAGCAGAGACAATGACAATTTTGAAGCTCTATGTGTAACCTTGGAGATACCGCCCGCACAGTTGTACCGAGTCCTGAAAATTTCGTTCCTATTCTGTAGCACAAAAACATCAGCAAAGAAGGAAGGGATTACAAAAAAATGATGTTCAAGGAAGTTTCATTGTAGCATCATAATGCCACGAACTTGCGCCAGCGATTTTCTTTTTTCCCCAAAAGAAAAGATTACCTAAATGGGCATCACTTTTTATTTTAATAACGAGATTAAAGCTGTCATTATAGTTAGGTGTCGACGTCAACCAAAAAATTCTAGTTACAAGTAAGCGCAAAGGCTTAAAAAGGGCCAGATAATAAGTTCAAAAGTGAACAATGCATTCATACAGGAAAACAGTAGCTGTGAGGTATAACAAATATTGTGAAAATCAGTATGAACAGGGAGGCATATTTAGCATTGTTCTTATCAATAATAATTTATCTAATACTTTTAATAACGAAAATTACTTTGGCAGCACTTTTAAGCAAAATATTATACTTAAGTAGAATTATCTAATTCTATCTTTAACAAGTAATGCATATATTTTGAAAAATCCATAGTGCTTTCTAAGTCATTCATTTGCTATTATTTTACTCTTCGTATTATTTTATTTAGAGGCAGAATTCCCTTTTACTTTAATTATTTGTTGTGGTTATTTATTTAGTTTAAGCAGTTTACGACATCTACAAATATTCTGCCAAATACATATGTATAAAACTTCATAAATAAAAGTGCTTTTTAAAAATTTAAATTCAAACTTTTACTTTAAAACAAATTAATTTTCTGGAAGATTTATGATACAACAAGAAAACTATTAATTATTTCCTTTTTTTCATCTTCATAAGAAGTAGCTCCTTAAAATATTTGTATACTTTGAAGCTCTGAGCATTTTTAATTATTTATTGGTTGTTAAATGAAAAATAGTGTACTCATTAATATTAAAATTTTGCTCTTTTATATGACGGCAGAAATTTATTTTTTAATTACTTTTAGCTAACGCAAACTTTGCTTTATCTATTGCATGCTTCTTAGAAAATCTTGTAGAAAATAATAAATAGCGGTACAATTAAAAGCTATAAAATTATATTATTGAAATAAGAAAATTTTAATTTCTTATTACAAAGTTAAATACTAACTAAAATGCATAAATATTCAAAGAAATATTATTCAATCACACTTGTATTTTTTAATTTAGGAGCGTTTTTCTGACAGAGTTATTTATGGTTAATAATTAGTATTGAAAATGACAGTTGAAAACTCCTTTAAGATATTGTGAGTGTGACTTAAGCCTCAAATATACGTTCATTTTCATTTTATATTTTCATAAAGCAAAATCTTGATTTTTTTTCTTAAAATATGATTTTATTTTCTGATAATAATTTCGTTATTTTTTTTTGTTAATAAACTAAATTAATAAAAAAACTATTGGCTTAAGAATGTTTCTTTTCTTATATTTCTTATCCTTGATTATTTTCTCAAAAAGCGAAAACTTTAACGTTATTTATAGACAGAAAAATATCGATTCTTGAATTCGAATCAATTGGCCTGTGACCCACATTAATTTTTAAAATAAATTTAGCTTAGATATCCTTGATTTCTTTTTACATAAAAAAGATGTTTTTGTTAGCTAACCAGAGGCATTTGGAATATTCACAACTTGTGTAAAAGTAAGGAAATTTTTGATAATGTTTTTTTTTTATTCGGTTTTTGACTATAATTTCAATCTTTGTAAGTATGATTCCATTTCAATACAAAGAGATTTAGAGTTAATAGAGCTTTTATGAAAATAGTCAATAAATGATTAATTTATGGACAATTGAACAATTTATGAATTTATTCAATTTAAAGTTTAATATCAACGCTTTTTTTATTTACATAAATACAAATATATTATTAAGCAAGTGCCTGGAAATATATATTTTTAGTAAATTTATTAAGGTTTTCCCCGAAATATTTACACTCGCATTTTTGGCATATTCTATTTGTGCATTAAAATGTTCTGAATGAATTTGATTAAATTTCAATTTGTAAAGTTGTACCATAAAAATTTAATCACTAAACTAGACAGAAATGAGTATTTCTATAGAGTTAAGAAAATCAATTATTACCTCAAAGATTGTATTTCAAATCACTTCACAAAATTGGTTTTCACATAATTATATTGGATTGCATATATTTAGTTCATTAATTCCTGCTAGTTTTACTTGGGTTTATTTACTTAGACCATGTTAACAATGCAAAAGATTCGTGGATAACTGAGTTACTACTTGTAAACAGCATATTAATATATTTGAAACGACTACTTCAAAAGCTTAGCAATAGCAGCAGCTGCAATTTTCAGCATGGTTGGCCAAATATATCTAATCCAAACCAAATCCCTCATTTAATCGAACATAACTTTAATTCCTCAGCAACTATTTCACAGGCCATTCCTTTCAGCAACATGTTTAACCGCCGCTTTAAAATTTACAGCCAATTCCCATCAGCATATTACTCACGATATGCAAGGGGGAATAAACCAGAGGCTGACACAATTTTGATGACTTGAAAGGTAATAGGAGAGCTCCAATTTCATCTTACAATTCCTGGAATTACTAATCAGGAGCTAATTCCTTTCGGCGTCAGGCAAAGGATGAATACATAGAGGAGGTGCTGTGCAATATGAGAAGGTTACGGAAATTCCTATACATTTGAGTTCCATTAGATGGGCAATTTCAATAATGTGGAAGCAGCACGTTAATACCAATCGGTACTTGACAGTATTACTTAGTTTGCATAGAGAGGTGACTGTGTAGATGGTATTTCCAGATGGTTTTGTACAAAGCTATGTGTGGAATTGGATGTTAAAATAAGGTGTAGTAATAATTAATTAAATAGTGGAGCGCGGATGATTAGGCAGTGTTCTATATTGGGAAATATCGTTTTGTTATATTTCATATTACAGTATTGAATGAAATGTGTAGTTTGATTCCTTTGAATAGTATTTCATCCTAAGGATGTCTTAGTTAACAAATTTCACAGTGTTTAATTGTTCAATTAAACAGTGGCATAATTAATAAACAAGCTAATATTTATCGTTGTAATTCACTGATCTTTAAAAACCAAGCCCTGTGTTTTAAAATGAGCAAAAATAGAAAAATAATAATGATTTGATTCAGATAAAATTGCACATGAAGCTAGATAATGTATTTATACATTGAAAAATGAAATTTGTACAAAGATGAACAAAATTATACTTCGTAAGTTGTATAATGAGATGATATCACATTTGAATAATAACAAAATTAGTCTTAAGGATTCCTTAGTTCCCCAAAAAAAACTTAAATTAACTATGCATTCTTCCCTTACTAATCTTTATGCAAACTTTGTGAACAATAATTGAAGGAAGTGATCAATAATTGTAGATACTAGTAATAAGTACTCTTTCATTAGAGAAATTTCTAACCGTTCGTATATTTTTAAATTGTTCAATCCCACTTAAATGGATTTGTTTGGTGAAAATTCTCAATCAACTATTTTTAAATTATTACATGGCATTTGTTTTACTCCGTATGTTTAATTTTTATTAAAAACTGATTTTATTGTATTTTATTTGCTGTTTCAATCTTAATATGTTATATCTGATTTAATGAAATACTGTATCTTGTGTTTGGCACAATACGTCCGAGTAACACTCAGTGCCAGAAATTACAACCACACAACCAACCAACCATCTAAATGTCTGAAATTGGTTGGAGGAGGTAAAAGTACATAGGAGTACACAACATCACAAGATGGCATTACAAAAAGTTTCAGTGAGATTAAGGAACACACCCGCTCTAAACGAGAAAAGCCTTCATTATTCAGGTACTCGTAAGCGTTGGTGGCTCGATATGGACAAGCATTATTATACTCGTACATAAGGAGGAAATCAGGATAGAATGCTGCAGCGCATTGTCATAATGGGGTTTTCAAGACTTCATCTTGATATCGCTCACAACATCACAAAACTGTGCATCTCGGTGCAATATTCCTGCCTACACAATGATGCTCCCGTTTCAGAATGTCTAATGCTCAACGAAGTTATTGGCCTTTTTGTGTGTGCAGTGTTCTTTTCAGTCACTTACATACTTATCTTCTGATTCCCAGGTAACTCTAGATCCCTCTATGAACAAGACATTGCTCCAATCTGTTCAATACAATAGACAAATTCGGAAAACCTCTTTAATCTTGTCCTGTGGATTTGGACAGTTAATACAACACAAACACGTGATACAAGGAAAGACAGCTCATTTATGTGAAGCCTTCAATGCATTGCCATGTGTTACAAAATGATACTAGGATAATAGGTGTAATAGTTATGGTGCTCATTCGTCAATTCCACTTGGCTACTTAAACAATATACCCAACACTAAAGGATATGGCAACCCTTATTAGACTAGGCACCATTCTCCAACAACAGTTTGGTTTCATCGAAAATATTTTCATAATCTAGAATTTACCGAATGATCAATGATAAAAAAGAGCGATATATTTTATAGATCGCCCAGCTTCAATACTTACAGTCTGCCATACCTCTTCTTTTGGACCGTAGAAACAATAATATCATCCAAACATTTACAAAATTTATAAGCACTTCGTAATAGCACTTATTCATCTCAATAAGCTCTTCCGAATTTTATTCGTATATGTTCGGGCATTAAATCATTATTAGCTCTAATATATGATATTTGAATATTATCATCCATCCACAACGAATTTAAGCCACTCAAATTCAAATACCTTTCGGAAAACTGAAATTTATATTGTGTGCATAGTATTTGAAAACAAGTATACATAGTTTATAATTAAATAAAAAAACATTTGAGGATTTTTTGTTTTACCCTGAGATAATTTTTAAATATTATGAATTAATATTACGAATTAATGACCACAATCCAGGTTTTTTGTACGATTATTAAAAAAGCATTCTTTTTTTCATTTTAGCCTTTTTATTTATAGAATTTTTGTACGATTATTAAAAAAAGCATTCTTTTTTTCATTTTAGCCTTTTACTCAAATTATAATTTGTTTACTTTATAGTTTTAAAGAGTAATCAGATAGTGATTTAAAAATTTGGATTCGTTACAGAACAGCACCAGAGTGAGGCCAATTTAAAACACATGAAACATAAAATAGCTGAAAATTAAAAATTTTATTACAGAATCTAGTATTTAAAACAACAGTGAATACTTCGTCGTAATTCGAAAATGATAGTTGGATCAGGTATGTAATGAAATGATAAAACATATTAATCCACGGCTTCATAATATTTGGCATCACTCGTTAATTCAATGCACAGTAAAATACCAGCAATACGCTTCTCTCTGGAATTAAACCCCTAACAATTTAAGCTTAATTACCTTCCTTACTCTTAAAAAAAACCAAAACTCCATTCTGTTTCGGATTGGTATCAGAGTATTTCTGTGTTTGCTTTGATATGAAATGTATAGTATTTCCTTTCTATTTTTTTCCAATATTTAATTTTTTTAAAAAAATAGTATGATTTGGTCCTTACTTTTAGTCCCTTCTATATTAAAGACATTTTTCAGTAACAGAAAACAGTTTTCACATGACCTTTTCAAAATCACTTAAACTTCTCTAAATCAAAGAATAAGACATTAGAGTAGTTAATGAGAGCGGGAATATTGTAATTAGTCCATTGTGTGGTTGTTTTTCCTTTTTCTAAAAAATTCGTGAGCACGATGCCCTTCGCACGCCTCGAGAAATAGTCCCCGTAACTTTTCCGATCGATGAATCCATCTTCGTCTTAGGATTAGGTTTGCCGAAGCAACCTAATATTTTGAATGTTTCTTAATTTGCTCTTTTAAAAGTTGGTTAATGATGAATAAAAGTGTCATCAACAGTGACAACGCGACGCAAAATGTCTTAACGGCATCAATCATAATTTACTTATGAATCAATGTGTAATTTATTTTGTCTCCGTTTAACAGGTAATAGCATATAATAGTTACACCAACTTGCTCTAGCAACATCGTCTGTCGTTGAGAACATACACTTTTTAAACCACCCACTAAAGTGCAATTTGACTGAAATCTAAAATTATAATTTGGTATAAAAAACGATTGATTCCATTTAAAATAAATTCCAATTTAAAAAAAAAAAAAAAAAAACTTTACGAAGATGCATTTGGCGCATATTTGTCGACGTAACAATCTTTTACATGAAGGTGGTTATATAGTGTTACATAAATATTTAGAATAAGGAATCTTTTATCTCGAGAGAGATTTCAAGCAAGTTTAAAGGTATATATATATATATATATATATGAAGGTAAGGGAAAAAGAGAATTGGGATTGACTTCAATACCGTTATTTAAGTTCCTCTGCTTCTCCGAAGGAATTTTCACACTTAATGAGGAGATGAAATCATCCCTCAAAGAAGTTAATTTACCTTCTCTTTTAGGGAAACTAAGTATGAACCTATGCTCCTCCTTGCCTGGCTAGAATTTAATGGGTTGAAAATTAGATTCCATGAGAATACCTGCTACAGTTATGGTAAATGATGATGTTTAATATATGTCATAAGGAAGAAATATACAAAAAGTAAGTGCTATGCATTCATTTTGAGCAAATTTCCGAATTCTTAATGAAATATTAACTTTTAACATTGTAATTAAAACATCTTAAAAGCGAGTCGGTACGATTCCAATTATGTAAAACATCATAAAAGGGCTGATGTAATGAAGTACTTTGTATGAATTTAACCTTCTTCTTCGTAAATAATAATTTTGGTCAATTTTGCTTTAAAAAGTACACTCACAACTCACACTTAACAATTAGTTGCGCTTTGGCCACTGCTTCAGAACCAATTCCATTGAAGGCAACGCATTCGAAGACCCCACTGTCTTGCCTGGACACGTTCACAATTGTCAGATAAGCCCGGCCCCATTCTAGTTTCTCGTGGCTCTTATGCACCATGTCGAAGCCTTCGCGTCTCCACTTGATGACGTCACTTCGCATAGGATTGCCGATGGCTGCACATTCGAATGTAGCGTTTTCACCTTCCCCGAGGGCAGCACTTCTTGTCACTGTAGTCACTGCTGCTGGATCTGTAAAGTAATATCAATATCTATATATTTAATTAGAATGTTTATAAAAACAAATTAATTTGAAGTTTAAAATTGAAATACCATGATATTTGTAGACTTAAAATGACATGTGACGAAATTAAGAAAAAAAATTATTTTTAATAAATGTATGCCAAGGTATGAAAAATATTAAGTATAACTAGTAATGATGATTTTTCTTCCATGCCTTGTGGTTGCAGTAGCCTTGTGGTCAATGGTCGCGGATTCATGGTCGGCGTCGTTTTCTTCGAGTAATAGATTCCAATCACGTTGCCACTAGCGAGCGAGCGTGTAGCGGGGTTGGAGTACGTTAACATGTTGAGGCACCAAGTTCTTTCATGGCAGTCATCAGCTGTCATCATCTTCACTTTTGCCCAAGGCTCAAAATTACGAGGTCCCTAGTGTTTCTTATTAGTGCGACGTACAAACACAATTAAGGAATCAGAATCCTTTAATGTCAATTTGCTGCTGCTTTAGAAATATTATGTATGTGTTCAGAACAAGAAAGCGATGTTTTAATTTGAGTATACACATATATTTGTCCCGACACCGGCCAAATGAACTGTTGAATTGAAATAATTTTAAATGACACGTCAAATGAATTATGGTTATTATAAAGTGGATGAATGTCATTCATATATTAAGACATATTTTTAAGTAAAGTTTTATTTAAAGCTCGTAGAATAAATATTAAAAAAAATAATAGCATATTAATTTTACTTTATGCAAGAAACTTATAAAGAGAAACTCATAGCTTAATATAATATTTATTTTTAATAAATTTTAGAACCACATGAGAAGAGCTAAGAAGTGAAGTGAGCACCATATGAAGATAGCAGTACTAAAGGAAGGAGGTAAAGTATAAATTTTTATTCGGATATTTTTGACATATTGTATATTATTTAGCAATCTCTTAAAATATATACCGGTATATTCATATCTTCAGTATAATTTCTAATTAACATTTTTTTTATTCTAATATTTTAACAAAGAAGAAGTTAATTTTAAATTTAAAAAAACATGTAATATTTGAAATTCAAATTATATAAGATATTGAATATCATTTTACAAAGCACAGTTGAAATATAATCTCATTTGCATAAGTATTGTTAACAAAGTATTAAAAACATGCTACAAAACTACTGGATTATCCAATGAAACATTAACATTTATTACTACCTAATAGCACTAAAGATCCAGCATTTAAGACGCTTCTGTTGCTTTAGATGAAAAATAAAGAAT
This sequence comes from Nephila pilipes, assembly GCA_019974015.1. Classification (NCBI taxonomy): domain Eukaryota; kingdom Metazoa; phylum Arthropoda; class Arachnida; order Araneae; family Nephilidae; genus Nephila; species Nephila pilipes. The sequence continues at coordinate 78,871 of BMAW01055736.1, forward strand.
TTCAATAGGCATTTTGAAACTGAAATGTTTAAAGGTTACTTCAGTATCTCTACATTTCAAAGCAATACTTCTCGAATAAAACCAAAAGAAAAATTAATAAAATCAAAATATTTTTTTAAGAAAAACTATAAAATTCATCAAACTTTACACGAATTTCAATACAGATAAATCAAGAAATAAAGAAAGACAGTTCTAAACAATTGAAAACTTTGTATCTTTTGTAACTTTGTATACATTTTTTTTTCAGAACTAACAGAAATGTAATCATATACTGGATTGAATGATTGATGTACCATATAAACTATTATTTTAATTCATGTTTTTTCGTGATTCATTGAGTTTTTAGTTAATACAATATCAGTCATTTTGCACCCATTGTCATATTATATTTCATTAATTGTCTATTTATTATTATAAACATTAAATTCAATTTCATTAACAATTTCGAGGAAATGATTCAGTAAATTTTTATTCGTTTATCAAGATTTTATTTCAATGAAATGCACGGAATTAAATCCCACTGTAGAAAAGCTATTTTAATGTATGTACTACACGAAACAATCGAGTACATGGACTAAAATGTTACCTTTTACGAATCCTTCTAAAAGATAAAAATATAACTAGGAACTCATCCCCATCAGATAAACATTTATTCGCTTCAATACCATAGGAAAACTAACTTGTTACGAAACTAAATGCACTCAATTAGTCGCTTAATAAATCCCAACTCCGTTCCGGCATGGAGAACAGTTGGGACTTCTCCCAGAAAATTGCATTCACCAGAAAACGTGGCCCAGTTGCAATAAAAGCATCTCTGCACCCAATCATACCACCCCATTGTGCGAGTCCGAACACACGTGAAAGAATCAGCCCGGATAAAATGTCCGGGTCCGGCGAACCATTAGCTTGGTATTCATCACCCAAATTATTGCATTGCGCCTTCTTCCAAAAAGAGGGGGACCCCGGCATAAAAATCACTTTTCCGGCAACCTCATTATCCATCCGGGAGAAGCCCGGATTTAATGCATCGGAAAAAGATGGAAATCCGGAATTTCCCGTCCCAATGTCGAAGCTTTGAAGAATGAATGTGTTGAGATTTCCAGAACAAAGCGCCATTTATGTATTTTAATCCCTTTCTTCCCTACTTTATTCTTTCTCCCATTAGGGATAGAGTTTCTGCGAGCGTCAGGAATTTTCTTGTAACTTAATTCTGGAGAATTTGGAAGCGATGTTCATTCGGGAACGGCGGAGATTGATGCTGAGGTTAAAAGGAGATATCTCCGAATTCTCGGTGTCAGGGGAGTTTTATGATGAATTGCTTGACAAATGTCGATGGATTTGTTTTGGATGTGGAGTAATTATAAAGAGATAACGAAGACTTTGCTCTAGGAACATTGGATCGTTAGTGACTTGAATATTTTTTAAGAACATCCCTCCTTGATGATGTTATTATATAAGGTTTTATTAATAATAATTACAGTAACATTTTAGAGTATACTTTGAAATATTTTCATCATCAACTTTGTGAAGAACTTGAAAATATTACACATATAAATAATACAATATTCGTTTTATTGGTGCTCAATTCTTTGGTGCACAGTATTATGGGGATTTACTTTTTTTGTAAGGAAATTAATTATATATAGAGAAATAATAATATTTCCCCCTGAGGTAGATCAAAGGATAATTAGAGATTGGAAGTTCTTCTAAGGATTCATTTCTTTGTTTTGATACGATTAAGCTAGAATTCTAATAATTTTAACTTTCAGAACTGATAATTATTTTAGTGAATTTAGAGTTCATATCTTTTCTTAAATGAAATTTTTTAAAATGCTGATTATTCTGAAAGACATATTGGATTTATAGATAATCATAAATAATTTCGTTCAATTGTTTAAAATTTGCTTCCTTTAGAGATTCATTATGTAAATATAGAACAATAGTTGTTTCCGTTGAAATTTAATTTTAAAGAAATGATTATATAATTTTCTGAGAGAAAATAATAGATTAAAATTAACTGTTGAATATAAAGAACCATTTTAATAATTGTACTTGTCAGTCAGAATAAAAATAAGACTAATCTTTTAATTTCAATAAATATTTAAGAATTTTATATAGAATTAATTTATTCTTAAATGGTTTATTTTATATTAAACTTTTTTTGAGATTATGTTGACGTATGCATGAAAATGTTTGTTATACCATCTAGATATTTGTTATATAAACATCAATAAATTTATTTCGCGCAAAATGTTCACAAAAAGAGATAACGATGTGTTAGAAGAAAGAAGAAAGCATTGTTAATGTGACTTTATAATTTTTTACAATAAGTTATATATTGATGTTTATATATTTGAAATACAATACATGTCATGTAGAGACTTTACAACATTGATTTAAAAATATCTGTTAATACTCACGTATACTTTTTTCTTAAACTAAAGTATACTTTTAGAGTCGAAATTTTCAGATACATATAACATCATTCATATCATTTGTTTCCTTAGCTTATTGATTTGTATCTCAGTTGTCGATGGATTTATTTTGGACCAAAAGCAATTATTCAGAGATAATGATGTCTTCGTCGACGGAAGAACTCATCATTAAGGATTGAAAAATAGTTTGTGAATCATTTTCTTGATTATTTGTTCCAATCAGAGTTCATAAGATCTCACAGTGATACAATATTAGTTCAAAATATACTTGGAATACTTTACTTAAAATGGATTTTATACTGACATAATTATTAATTTAAAAGGTAATGTTTATATTTATAATACTTTTATCTTTATATATTTGTTTTTAGTAATTCATTATAAACAGTCAATTTATTTATTTTGGATGATTATTATTATAAATAAATAATAATAATCATCCAAAACAAATAAATTGAATAATCGTAGAAAATGCTTCATTATTATTATAAATAAGTAATGAAACATTTTCTAAAGCAGCAACATATCACTAATGAATAAAACATCCCCAATTTGTTTCAGTAATAATATTCTACTGCCAAAGATCAATCTAAATATAGATTCTCGAGTATTAGAAATAAGAAAATGATCTTTTTGGATATAATTATGTATGTCAGATTTGCACTGATACCAAGAAACAGACACAACAAATTATTAATTTGGTTAGTTCTTGAAATGCATCGAAATTCATACCTAAATCTTTTTTGACATTAAAATTATTTTTATATTATTACGGTCCTTGAACAGTAAGCATAAAATTATTTTCGGTCAAATAAGGATTAAATTAACAGATTTAAATATTAAAAATTGTCTTAAAATTTCTGTAAGCGTATGTTTCAAAGATCAAACTTCTGTAAAATATATTGATGTCAAACATATTTTTCACGCGTTTATTTTTATGGCTTAATGATGTTGTTCCAAGTATATTAATGACTCAATTTTGGTCAACCCGTTGAAACAAAATTAACAATACCTCTCCATAAAGAAATAGTTAAAGTAATTTTTATGATTTCTTAGGAATAATTTGGTGGATTTGAAAATTTTCATTTCGAGTTAATTAATATAACTAGTCACAGATTTTAAAAATGTTTCAACATACATGTAAAATTATAACAAATAATCCACGTTGTGTATTTTACTATCGAATTGAATTGCTAAATATTGATTTTTCCATTTGTTTTCAAGGTTAAAATAGAAATAAATTTACTATAGATTAAAACATGAAACAAAAAAAATCAGGAAAATCTCGCTAATCAATCAATTGGATTGACTATAGGTTTAAGAAATCCAATAATATCAAATTCTCGTGTTATTAACAGAAAAATTATTAATATCTTTATTTGCTTTCTTTTTTGCAATTCATTTTTTTGCTTGTTTTTCATTGGAGAACTACAAACTATTTAATCAGAATCGATCGATTTGGGGTATCTAAAAGTTAACAATAAAGTAATGAGAAATTTCTGTTTGATCTTTTATGAAAAAAATATAGCAATAAAATTAATTTACGAGAGTTATTTTTATACATTTCCAACTTTTATATATTTTTGATATTTATCATTTAAATTTGCAAATAATTAATGATATATAGTAGGTTACTTAAATGTGTATATCTATACTATCACGACATTTGAGAATCATAAAATTATTTAACTCAAAATGTTTAAATATTATTAATAAGAAATATTCTCTTTTTAAATTCAGTTTTATTTCTAGTGAAAGGAGAAATATCATTCAAATAAGATTTAAAAAATAATTATAGGAAATAAAACTACTTTCTCTTATTCATTACATCTATATATTTGGCAGATAAATATTTGAGAGGAAATCTACTATCTCTAATAAATCAAGTTATTTTCCTCAAAACGGATTGAATTTGAATTGAATTTTATTTTGGAAAATTTCTCTATCAAAATTAACAAAGAATGAATGAAATAGAAAGAAAGGTAAAGCAACAAATAAAATAAGAATTAGCATTTGAATAAATAATGTTTTTGCTTGAAATTTAATAAAGTATTATATTTGCAAGATTTTGAATACTGAATGAGATTTTAAAAATATTTCTATGTATATCAGTAATCCTGTAAAAGATTCCAAAGTTTTGATAGTGATGACTTTCTATGCATTTTTAATAAAATGACTTGAACTACATTTTAAATTTTCTTGCATTTGTTACTTTTACAAATGCAAATTTAATCTATTAAAATTATCGAAAACGTTTCTAAAAATGTATTTTGATTGTCAATAATTTCATTAACTCTCTTTTCTCTTTAAATGATAATTTTGAAGATCCCATTTTAGTCTATTGTAATAAGATTAGTTTAACAATTAAGATTAACAGAACACAAAATACTTCCGTATCTGTTCATGTATTACTTAGAACAGTTAAAACAATTCGATAAATTTATTTAAGTTCGAAGGGATAAAAACAGATCTGGATAATTGTGATATATATAGCTTCTAATTTTACAATCTTAATACTACTTTAAAATCTTAGACATTATTAATTTTTAAAAAATTAAATATTGATTATTTTATGGTTCAATACTGTAAACTTTTGTACTACACATGAGTAGTTACGAGAATAATTTTGTAGTTAATTATGCTGGAAAAGCGATATAATTATTTCTGCTGAAATAAAATTAATCTAGTACAGCAATTTTTTTTTGTACTATAGATACTTTATAAGGTTATCAGCAATAAATTTAATTAATTTATTCATTTTAAATACAAAAATAGTCGATAAATAATTTTAATAATAGTTGTATATTAGTAACATATGTAATTATAGAGTAAATTATATAGAAGTACAGGCATAAAACTCCCTTTTGTAGCAGGGATTCACTATTACACGGTTAAAAAATTAAGGAAATATCTCATACAACACTAGAAATTGTAAATTTATTTATATATTTTCTATTCCTGGTAATTCGGTAAAATTTTTCAAGCAAATCCGATTTACTGGCAAATTACCAGAATTCTATAAACTTTGAAAAAATAATAATACACTTTTTTTGAATCTTGTATATTATGATAAAAGTATACATAAATAAACTGCATTACGAACATATACAAATAAAAATCATCAATTTTATAAATAATTATAAGTAAGACTTTTACAAGGAAAACTTTTCACAATGGAAACGATTGTAAAATACGCAATTAAATGCGAGATACGTTTGTAAATATGTTTTAAGAAATAATCACTAAGAAATAGAACAAAGTTTAATTTATTGTATCCAATTTTTTTTCCAAAATAATTCCTAAGCCTGGGAAATGTTTTTTAAAATCATTACATTTGTTATAATAATTATCATAGTGCCAAGTTCATTTGTCCTCCTCGTCACTTGACGGATTACCCAAACTCCGAGGCCTATCACCAATATCCTTAGTGTTGCTTTTAAATACGAATTCAATAAACTATAATCATAATATTAGTTCTTATTAAAAAAATAGAATCCTATTTAAATATATTTCATCCTACATTTTCCTGTTGAAGCAACTCAAGCTCTTTTTTAATGATTTTGTAAACATGTGCTGACATGTTGTTTTTAGAAGAAGGCTTTTACAAAAATGCTTGGGCATGAAATAAAGGATACCTGGTTGTAGGTTCCAAAGATTGACATCATAAAATATTATGATTATAATAATTACATTTGATTTATTCGAAAAATATTTACGTTATTAAGAAATATTTAATTTAATTTTTATCGTCTTTTTTATTTAAATATCTGAACAGAATAGAAATATGTACTTGAATAATTTATCGATTACTCTCATTTTAATACTTCATTAAATAATTGATTTTTATGCCATAATCTTCTGCTTTTACTCTTTTCGTTGTTGACAGGGCAACGTTTTTGCCTTTTGAAATGTTTTGCTTCTGAAAATAAAAATGCTTCAAAAATCTGAAGAAAGTATTTCATTTTCATGATAGTTATTGATTCTAAAGAGCGTGGAGCTCAGAAGTACACTTACTTTAAGTTTATTAATATTAATTTTAGAATAATTCAACTTTTTCTAAAACTTAACATGGAAAAGCACTAATATACATTAAAATGAAATTAATAAAGGCTATTTCAATTTTTTATAAATATTTTTTTTTTGTATTTTCGTGTACCTTGTCCATTGTTTCCACTGCTGAGACCGTAGTACAGCGACACTATAAGTTCAAAAAGATGCATTATAGTTATGGATATAAATTACCAAATTATTGGTAACAATTTGAAGTTATAATTCCTAATATACTAGTAAGCCTGTTATTCGGTTTCCGATTACTACAATACCTAGAAAACATACAGTCCTAGAGTGTGATTTCACTCTCGAAGACGATTAGAGAATTCAACAAATCTCCTTGTCCCGCCTAAAATTCTTTAAAACCAAAATTTAAAATTAGAGAAGTACCTATAAAACATTTAATAAAATAATAACTTTTAAGTTCTCAATATATCTCATCTCGCCGAGGAAAGTTGACGTCCAAAATTTTGTTTTTGCACGACAATGCCCGACCTCACACGGCAAACCGCACTCAAGAACTCCTTAATTCATTCAAATGGCAGGTTTTCCCTCATCAGCCCTATAGTCCCGATTTTGCACATAGTGATTTTCACTTGTTTCCAAGAATGAAGAACTGGCTAGCAACACAGCGCTTTGACGACGACAAGGAGATGTGGGTGCGCGTCACGGAGTGGCTGAGATCGCAGGCGGCAGAATTCTATGACGAAGGAATTTCAAAGCATGTCCACCGCTATGATAAGTGCATCAATTTGTTAAGTGACTATGTAGAAAAGTTTAATTTTAGTAGCTCTTTCTGATGTATATAATAATTTTTTTTCTTCATGTACTTAGTTTCTTTTTAATTCCAAAACGTTCCTTACTTTCTGATAGCCCTCGTAACTGTCTAAATTAATTTACTTAATTACAACTGCATAAAGTAATAAACTTGTAGTCAATCAATTAACAATATAGTTTAGTGGTGGGCAAATTAAGGGGCACTACCTCTTGATTTTATTCTGACTCAGTGGTTAATACTGTTTTTAAATGAGAATAAATTTTATAAAACTAAATTATGCACTATACCCATTGATATATATATAAACAAAAACTACGAGATTACAGTATTTTCAGATTTTGAATCAAGCACTTGAAACATCTAGGTATTTTATCTGGCTGTATAAATTAAAATTTACCATCAGGTTTTTTATTGGAAGTGATCAGCAAAATGATACGAAAAATATTTAAACAAATTGCTTTAGCCAAATACAATAAATATCTTTTGGGAGATAAATACGGTCAATTAAATTCAATGGATCTGGAAATTATATTTATATTTGGAAGTATTTAACAATGTAAAAGGATATTTTCGAAAATAAAGTATGTAAAATTGTAACACACGCCATAATTAACAGATTGCTATTTGCAAAGAATTTACTAGTAGAAAGTACTAATTTTGAACTCCAGAGTGATGAAATATCATTTCAGAAAAAATAATTGCACTCATCGCATTATTACCAAATTTGTCCCATTCTATAATACTTAGATGAATAAAAGATAGGTTTCACTTTTTTATTGGGTATAAAAGTGTCATATTGAATATTGAACTATGTAAACATATCACTCCCCACAATAAAAAAAAAAAACTAGTGAGCATTTTTTAGCCCATATAAATATTTTCGAGTTTGATATTTTACTATCTAGCATTTTTTTAAAAAAAGTTTGCCGATTCTTGAGTAATGTAACAAAATATATTGATCTTCATATAGTTTAAACTATATAACGAAATATATATTTTTATGTTTCAATTAAATTGTTACGAAGGAACAAGAAAACAAAATACTGATTTTTTTTTTGTATTCCATGGATAATTTTTTTTTCTTACATATTTAAAGTTATTGGATATTATGAAAGCAGGGTAATATTTAACTTTTTAACTCTCTAAATGATAGCATAATCTATGGTAAAATAAACTCGCATAAAATCTCTTAACATTTCATTATTTATATTAAAATTGTTTCATACGAATAAGAATAGAAAATACCGATTTCTTTTAATATATTTTGCGATTAATAATAATATTCTCCGAAGTAATTTAAAGTTATTGTTGGCATTATGAAAGTAATATCAAAGTATTTAATTTTATACACTTTCGGAAATGACTACCTGATCTATGATACAGGAACACAAATAATATAACTTTCATAACAATCAAGCGTACATTAAATTTCAAATATCAAAACTTTAAATATGAATGAGTTCGGTTCAGATTGGTTTTATTTCCGTCGCACTAAAAGCAACGCGAAGGCTATTGGTGACGGACCTCATAATTTTAAATCTGGGTCAAGTGACGAGGACAACATCTGGGCTGGTACCCTCCTTTCCTAATTTCTACACCATGTCAGCGGAAGGACTTTGGGCCTCGACAGAATTAACGTGCATCAGCTCCGGCTACACGACGGGTCCTTAGTGTTATCAAGGCTCGAACCCGTGCCTCGTAGAAAACCGCTGGCCGGGAGTCCGCGACCATAACCAATAAGCTAAAACGGGGTTAATAAGAAAGGGAAAATTCATGTTTAGATACAAAGGGGGTGAAAATCTCTTCACATAAAAAGATTTACAAAACTATTTATAAACGCAAACATACTTTGTAATTTTGTAAATGTAAAATTTAATTCTGTTGTATACTTTGAAAAAATGAAACTTTTTGTATAAAATTCTATTATATTGTGATAATAATTTCATTTTGTTAAAAACAGGGGAACTATTTCTATAATAAAAATTCTAATACATTATGTATTATTTATTTGTAGAATTAAGTACACATTTCGCTTACATAATGACAGCAATATATTTTTCTTACAAATGCATTTCGGTCGTCTTAAATGTGTATTTTCATTCTGTGTAGTTATTTTAAAGATAAATTACGTATTTCATGTAGCATATGTACCGAAAGTTTGATTTTATCTTTATGTAATAAATTATATGTAGATACACACATTATTCCTTTTTTTTTTACAAGTCGTTTTGGCAACCTTTATTAAATTAGTTAAGAAACTTTTATAGTATTTTTTTTTTATTTTCGAGGCGGAAACCTCTATGCGTGAATTATATCTAATTTCTTTAGAGAAGGGGAAAAAACAATCACATACACAAACTTTTATTTGTATCCTGTACCTGTAAATATCACAAAGTAAAATGGCTTAAAGGATTTTTCCCTTTTCCACTTATCTGATATAAAATCTTTTTTCGAAGTAAGTGGATTTATTTGCTTCGTATTGGCTTTCTCGAACGTCATTCTATCCCCTGTTTTATAATCGTAAAGTGATAACGCTTTTAGAACATTGTATTTTGTAAAAAAAATCCATCTGAAGCTAAATTCTTATTATTATAGGTTATCAAAATATTATCTTTGCCGAAACAAAAAAAGTTAAAAGATATTACACGAGCATGAAAAATTATTAATTCTTTTTTTTTTTATGAGTACATGTTTAAATTATATTTAGCATAAAAAAGTATGCTACGATATTCCTTATTAAAAATGTAACGAAATTCCTTGTATTTAAGAAAAATAATCAAATTTTGAAAGGCGTAAGTATACTGAATGTTGATTGGAGAAGTGATTTAAAAGCGAGAATAATATTTGCTCATCTACTGTTTGGGAAATTTGTCTCTCTTTTTCTAAATCATAAATGTTAAAGCAGGAACTTTTTCGTTTCATGAAAGTTGTGAAAATATATCTCAATGCTTTAGAGTTTTAAAATTCAATTTAGAGATGATTCAGTTTAATTTTCTATTTTAGAATGACAGTAAATATTCCTAAATTAAATCTTTTTGAGGCGTAAATTTCTAATGAAATGTCGGTTTAAAATGATTCATAACAAACACTTTTTAATGAATGACTTATGAAATAATACATAAATACAAAGATAAGTGGAATTTTTAAATTTAAAATGCTCTTATTGAAATTCTTATATTGTAATTATCTCTTTTCCATCAAAGATATTAAATTAATTTTGTTCTTTGGAGAAGGGAAGATAAGTTTCATCTTACTATTCGTATAGTTGCAGCTTTCATAAACACCATTAACGAAAATGAGTTTCAGAGATTAAGAAACTGTGAAATTTTAAAACAGCAATGAACGTCAAGACAATATCTATATCATAAATGATTAATGGAGAATATTCATTATCATTACTATCCCGAAAGAGAGATTATAACAAGATGTTCACATATATATCGTAATATGTTGATGGAAAAATGTATTAAATTTATGTCTGAGTTATATCTCTTAAATGAAATGTTTGAAAGCTCACGTTCTAAAATAAATGAGATAAGGCAAATGCAAAGTAGAATAACGGTTACATTTGACGATTTTGTTTACGAGAATATATTGAAAAGCAAAAAGTTATGAATAATTAATTGATTAAGAGGCTCAAAAAATTAATTGGAATGACTATGTTACATATAATTAGATAAATACGAAAGAGAGAAGATAATTAAAATGTTATAATCGTAAATAATTTGCGTTTATTTCGTATTTGGATTATTAATGTTATTGAAGATAAATTTTAGTTCCAGTCACGTCAAATATTTTATGAGCAAACAATTTTTTTCGAAAAAATTCTGTTTTTGATGTATAGAAAATGCCATTCAAATAAGAATGTTCACTAATTATACTAATAACTATAACTTTTTTGACTTCAAAAGTTGTTTTGAAAATCCTATTTTGAAACTTATCGAACAATGTTTTATCATATTACCACGTGAAGTGTTTCTAATATTATATTTTAAAGAACTTCATTATTTTTGTTTAAAATTTCCTTAAAGTAATATAATGAGCTAATTTATATTTTTTTAATATTCATTTTGGTTACATTGCTAAAAGTGATAAATAAGACGTATTGGTTCGCATACGCAATTTCAAATTGCTGACGAAGATTCAAATCAGCGGCTACAAACGCTTAAATGCGATTTCATTAGCTCTTTTGCATTAGTGTATCACTTGATTAATAAAGTATTAAACATCGCTTTTAGATTTCTAATTAGATTTAAGAAAACTAATTTACCTTCGTCTTAGAAAATTAGATTTAATCCACAAACCAATTCAAATAGTCTTTTACGTTAGTTCTGTTAATACTTCCTACTTAAAAATTTCATTTTTAAGAAAGATATAATTATTTTGTAATTTTGTTCATGATAAAATTATATTTCATCACATAAATCTACTATTTCATTTATTATTTTAAAATAATAGATTATAAAAGTTATCAGATAAACAACAATAACAGGTCAATTGAAAAGTCCCCGGCCTACCATAGTAAAACACATTTTTTTGGCAAAATTAGTTTTTTTTATTCAACAAAATTCCCTTCAAGGATGATACACTGATTATAGCGACCCTTCAACTTTTCGATACCATTTTTGTAGTACGATTTGTCCTTTGCTTCAAAATAGGCATTAGCTTCGGCGATCACCTCTTCATTCGACGAACATTTCTTCCCAGCGAGCATTCTTTTGAGATCTGAGATCAAGAAATAGTCCCTGGGGGCCAGATCTAGAGAATACGGTGGATGAGGAAACAATTCGAAGCCCAATTCATGAGTTTTTGCCATCGTTTTCACTGACTTGTGAAACGGTGCATTGTCTTGGTGAAGCAGCACTTTCTTTTTCTTCAAATGCGGCCGTTTTTCGGCGATTTCGTCCTTGAAACGGTCCAATAACGCTATCTAAAAGTCGCTGTTGATGGTCCTTCCTTTTTCAAGGTAGTTAATGAAAATTATTCCATGCGCATCCCAAAATACAGACGCCATAACCTTGCCAGCCGATTGTTGCGTTTTCCCACGCTTTGGAGCGGGTTCATCGTGTGCAGTCCACTCGGATGACTGTCGATTGGACTTCGAAGTGAAATGATGGAGCCATGTTTCATCCATTGTCACATATCGACGCAAAAACTCGGGTTTATTACGCTTGATCATCTTCAAACACTGCTCCGAATCATCAACTCGTCGTCGTTTTTGGTCAAAAGTGAACTTGCGCAGCACACACTTTGCACAGAACTTTCTCATACCCAAATATTCGTGAATGATATGATGTACACCTGCAGTTGATATCTTTGGAGTGTCTGCTATTTCATTCAATTTCAATTTACGGTCATTCAAAATCATTTTGTGGATTTTTTTAATGTTTTCGTCGGTAACAACTTCTTTTGGGCGTCCTCCGTCTTTGGTGCTCATTTCACCGCGTCTAAACTTAGCATACCAATCCTTGATGGATGATTTTCCTGGAGCAGTGTCCGGAAACTCGGCATCAAGCCAAGTTTTTGCTTCAACTGTATTTTTTCCCTTCAAAAAGCAATATTTTATCAGCACGCGAAATTCCTTTTTATCCATTTTTTTCACAATAACAAAAGTTGCTTCACTCAAAATGCTATAATTCACAAACTAATGATCCGACAGCTGTCAAATTTATACACGCATCTTTTGAGGTTTAGGGCTAACTAAGAAATATATGGATTTAATTCTAGTAGCGCCATCTATGTGTCAGGCTGGGGACTTTTCAATTGATCTGTTAATCAAGTCAGCAATCATACTTCAAGCTAATTTTTTCGCAGATGTTTATGTATACCAAATGCATTAATATTTTAATATGTTCAGGATACATAAAATAAAATTAAACAACACAATCCTACAAGAATAAGCAACAAAATAGTTATATTTTGATTTCTAACATCTTCCATACGTGATTATCTCATATAAATAAAAGAAATTTTCTAATTTAAAACAAAATTTAAAATTTTTTTAAAAAAATTAATCAGTATATTAAAAAACCGTTTTTACTCATTCAAAAGATTCAAAAAAATTAAGGAAAGCATTATTAATTAAATATTACATATAAAATGAACATAAAAATCTATATTGCTTTAAAATAAAGCTGCTTATTTCTATTGCAAAGATTGTAATAATTATGATTTTTGATACATACTAGTATAGTTTAGGTATTTTATTCAAACAATTGAATCCTAACTCAATTATTTTAAATAACATTGTGTTATAAGTGAATAAATATAAGGATTATAAACATGGATTTTCTCTCTTCCAAGAAATTTGAAATGAATTTAATTAATATTATGTTAATACCCTGAAATTATTTCCTTTTTTTATCATTGCTATGGTGATATATAGCATCATAAATTACACAATAAAATTAATAGAGTTCAACAAAGATGATAAGAATTTTATAATGATATATAGAAATTATCCATAATCAACCTTTACTTGTACTTAGTCTGTGTTAGTTACTCTTAAAAGTGTCTAATTTAACGTTTAAATAAAATAAAATGAAAATTGCAATTCTTAATAACCTTGACGGGTTCGAGGATTTAAATGAATTAGAGTTGAGGGTTTAAGTCACTAACTCTGTGTAGATTAATTTGGATTTAATGAAAAGACTCTTTACTCAACGGAGATCTAATGACGATGTTTTATTTGATAATTTCCGCTCATTATCTTAACCACGCACTTAACTACCAAACTCAGCATTCATCTCTTAATATGCATTTTCTTAGTTACATTAATTGCATTTCAGTAATTCTAATCTGTTCTACATAAGTCACGTTTCCTTTATTGGTAGAAAATTTCAATTTAAACGAATTCATCTAAAAACCCTCAAAGTTTAGGTCGTAAGGAGGAAGTATACGACATAATTATTATAGCTAAATAGTTCACGAAGAATTTTTTTTTATGAATTGCAACTGAAATTCTGTGTCCGCTGTTTTACAATACAACGATCTCATTCAAAGGAACAAGATCTCAAATAAAAATAACATAAACACTAAAGTATTCCATTAATAACTTTAGCATTATTTTCACTCAATGGGAAAAAAAAATAATAGAATGATTTTTCAAGAGTACTTCAACGACAACTACAAAAGAAAAAAAAAATGCAAGAAATCACTTACACAGAACATTGACCACAATGATAGTCTGACCAGTCCCTTCTGAATTCGTTGCCTCGCATTGATACTGCCCAGCATCCTCACGACGTGAATCTTTGATTTCCAGCAGGGGTCCCCTGGAAGTGACTCGAAGATTGATCTTGTCCTCTCCACCACCCCGGGATGGTGAAGAAGGAATGGGAGAGACGAGTCCCTTTCTCCAAGAATAAGACAGAACAGCGGGGTTCGCTCGTGCCGTCAAATTAACGATCAAGGTCTCCCCTTCGACCACATCAAATTTTTCCAAGCTCTCCACTAGGAACTCCGGTTTGACTACAAAGAGAGAATAAAAAAAGAAGATTCAAATTAAGGTTCTCTCCAGAGATTTCTGGAAGAGTTAACGACAGTAAGGCTGTTGATGGATTGGCTGGTACATGTTTATTTGCAGACCTATTAGGAATTGGGCGCAAGATAACGACGTTGAGGTAAGGTGCGTGCCTATTCGGAGGAGTGAGTAAATAATAATAAGAAGGAAAAAGACAATGGAGAAGGAGTTGGAATATGCATTTTTCGTGTATGGGCATTTATCATTCATTTTCGTTTGTCGGAATAGTATGGGCGGGTGATTGATTCTGGTATTCATAACGGTTGGGTTAATGGTTTTGTGGTTCGTGGTTGAGGTGTTTGATGGGTTTGGGAAGTCCGAAAAAAGGGTAACAAATGTTTCGTGTGAGGTTACAAGCGATAAGAATTGTTACGTGTTGTGGGATTCTTAATGGCTCGTAGAGTCATCATTTACATCGTTTGCTTTGGTCAGATTGTTAAATGAAGCTGTTGTAAACGAGCGGAAAACTAAGATTTGTGGTTAATTTGAGTTGTACAAATGTTTTCAACGAAATACAGGATTTTCTATAGAATGGAATCAATTTATTTTCATCATTTATCAACGTGAAATATTTTGTCGTGTATTATAATTTGTTTCCTTATAGAAATCACACATTTTATTTTATCAAATTTATCATAATTTCATGTTAATTTTATTGATTATCTCGGATTGATTGTGTCATTTTTAAGAGAAAATTTCAAATATTTCTACTCAGAAAAAAAGTTAAGAATTATTTCAGATATAATTAATTACAATTAATAAAAAATTCCTTTCTGACAATCATTTTTAATGAAGAAATGCTAGCATTAAATTTTACATATTATTTTAAGAAATGTGATAAAATAAGTCAATTCAGATTTTTAATTTTAGGGAGATTCTCATTAACAGTTATATATATTCTACTACTTTTTTAATTACCTAATTCTATTATTCGTTTAATTTACTTATTCTTTAGAAATTTATCTATAATACATAAATATTTTCTTATATAGTTAACTTCCTTACTATATAATATATATATATATATATATATATATATATATATATATATATGTGTGTGTGTGTGTGTGTGTGTGTGTTTCTTGGTAAATATGGATTTTATTTAATATTGTAATAATGATAATCGATAGCATAATGATTTTTTCTTGAACTATTTTATACTTAAGTATTAGTTTCCAAAATTAATTTTGCATAGTTTTATTTTTATTTTATAACATTTAAAGCTTCAATACCGTGTTTTGTTATTAACTATTACTTATTTTAATCTGTTTTTGGTTTAATTAACTAAGTTTTTACTGATGATTTTCAATTTTATTTCAACTTATGTATAAAAATCTACATGAGTGTTAATGAATAGACACTGTATACCAATTCACACAATTACTAGTTTATGTACAAAGTATCATAAACTAGTACATACCCAACATGAAATTCACAGTTTTACACGTTAATGTAAAGAAACACAGAAAAATTACTTCAACACTAACAATCACATAAAGCAGCATGCATTTTTTCATTTTGACATTATAAATCGCCTTGAATAACTGTCGAATTAGAAACACATTTTATACAGTGAATAAAAGATGAATTTTCAAATAAAAATTAATAGTGTATTAAAATATCTTGATATCTGTACGATAGTGAAGTCAGAGTATATTACTCACATTTGAGAATTTTTCGAACTGAAAAAAAAGTATTTTAGTTTACTGGTCTATTCTTTAACATAAAGGAAATAGAGTGTTTCAAACAAAATATTATGATTAATTTTTAAAAAAATAAAAGCTGCGAATGTGCAGCGCATCACCAAAGCTTTTTAAAACTCGCTACTTCAAGAAGTAGAAAAGAAATTCCTTGAGAACAACTTACAAAAAACTCTAAGAGTAACACTGTCGTGCACACTTCTCTTCAAAACATTATTGGTCGCCTGACAAGTGAAGATGGCTTCGTCATCTCTGGCAAAGGCCTTGAACTCAATTCGACTGTGGGTGGATTTGCCGCCATAGATTGCAGTCGTCAACTCGCTGTCGTATCCTGAATATACCTCCCCATTCCTCCACCAGTGTAGAGTAGATTCAGGATTGCTGCTGCCAGAATCGCATACGATACTAACCTACAGAAATAAATGCCTCTATGATTAAAATATCGATTTAGACGCAACGATTGGCAGAGAGAGACGCAAAAAAAGTCAGTTTCATGAATTTGTTGGTAATCTACTACTTCCCAGGACATATGTCAATTCATAAGTTCAATCACTCTCCAATTTTTATTATAATTCAAGAGGATAAGGTATACCCATGGCAAAAATTTCATTAATATAGCATAAAAAATATTTTTATAAAATAGAAATTTAAACAATATTAACATTTGAGAATTCAGGGTAATAGAAAATAGATTTATTGGGAACGCCCAGTTCAAAAGGTATTAAAATGATTTATATCATATTTACTTTAATAGTGTATACACTACAGCTTTCTTAGTAAAATGTAAAATAATATTAATAATGATTATATATATATATATACTGAGAGAGGGAAAGTTAAAGATATCCTCTAATAATTAAGTGGTCCACCTTTAGCTCTGATCACAGCCGATATTTTTCTAAGCGTGAACTTAATGTGGTACCATTACAGATGATTGTTGGCCCATAGCAACTCTATGTTGGGTCAGATCGGATGCCCGCATTTCCAAACTTTGAAATTTGTCTTTGGATTTTTTTCTCAAATGGGCTCAACAGGATTGAGTTCAAAGATGTGATCTGGCCATGGAAGCAAGATAAACACTGAACATCTTTAAAGAAATTTTAGACAATTTCGGTAGCAAGGTGCATTGACCTGCTGAAAGGGATTATCTCCGTAAGGAAAATTATAGATTTAAATGAATGCATAAGTTTGGAAACGATGTTGAAGTTATAGCCTCTGACACCGAGGGACTCAGCGATAATTCTACCCCCCCCCAGCCAGAAGAGTTGTCGTTTTGCAGATGGTATCTATGAATTAGGGGTGTTCATGCCATAATATAATCCTGCCGTCTGCATGATGGAGCCACAGCAGGCGCATTTTCTGATTTTTCTTTGTATATAGTCTCCAGCTGCTAAAGACTATCCTTTGGAAAGACAGTGTTCTTGTACGTTGAATATGTGCTTTGTAATATTTCAGTCATATATTGTTGCTCTTCTGTTGCTATGGATAATGTATACTAATCGCATTTCGCTTCGTTTATTCCCCATCATTTTGAAAACAAAATAGTCCTTAGTGATGAAATTTTTTTTTCTCAATTTCTACTTTCTTAACACTCAAGATACTATGAGGCCAGAAAATTCTAAAGAGTCGTTTCTTTAAGAGATGCTGACAGTAACTTGCATTGATGATTCCCGTCAGATGATGATCATCCCTCGTTCAAAGTCACTGAAGTACCTTATATAAACTTATCTGTGTTTTTACGTCACTCTGCGTCACTGATCTGCTGGTTTAGTTTCAAATAAACTGGTGGTGTGTATACATATATAACAATTTTTAAATTTGATTATTATTATGATATTTAAATTCATAATTGAATCATTACATTTAATACATATTTATTTTTATAAGGCTTTATTTATCCTAATTATTTTCATATTTCTTGGGAAAATTATAATATTTAAGCGTGTTACTTCTCTCTGTACTTTTCATAATTCAAGCGTTACACACACACTCACACACACACACACACGCGCGCGCGCACATATATATATATATATATATATATATATATATATTGTCTTTTCTGTTCTTATTTTTAAGTGCGTGATTGTATTACAGTACTCTATAATTATTTCTACAATGGCGATAGTGTAAGTCTTGATAATTCTCCATTTGGAGTGCAAATATCGACAATATTAGATTTTTTTGTTTGGATGACGACTCAACAAACCAGTAATATAAATACTTTTGAAAATAAAACAATATTTATCTTAAAAATATTGATGACTTCATTTAGAATTGCTTATCTTGTAAACTTTACATTTATACAAACTAATGAAAAAACGTGCTACATTTGTCGATTTATCATTTTTATGTACACAGTGTATTCAAAAAGTTCCAGGTCTGCCGCTAGTAAAACAGTACAGGTAGCGCTATCTCTGCGCAATTCATGGAGCGCGTAGCATCAACCTTCTCCGACGCATGCGCGAACTTTCATTCCGTTTGGATGAGTTCCAACTTCTCAGCGTTCACTCGAGTGTGGTGTGTCATCGTTAAAAAATGGAGCAAAGAACGAACATTAAATTTTGTTTTAAATTGGGTAAAACGGCCACAGAAACCTATGAAATGATTAAAACTGTTCATGGTGACGAGGCTATGAGTCGTTCGCGTGTGTTTGAGTGGTTTGAAGGTTTAGAGATGGAAGAGAAGCGACGGACGATGATGAGAGGTGTGGTCGTCCACGTTCGAGTCGGACTGATGAAAATGTCGAGCGAGTGCAATGCGTTGGTGCGCTCAGACCGTCGAATGACGATAGAAATGATTGCGGAATCTTTAAACATGAGTGTAGGGTCTGTTTTTACGATAATGACGGAAGATT
This sequence comes from Nephila pilipes, assembly GCA_019974015.1. Classification (NCBI taxonomy): domain Eukaryota; kingdom Metazoa; phylum Arthropoda; class Arachnida; order Araneae; family Nephilidae; genus Nephila; species Nephila pilipes. The sequence goes on from BMAW01055736.1 coordinate 98,213, forward strand.
TAAAGAAAAAGAAACCCTGTGCGCGCCTTGTGCCACACACTCTGACTACGGAGCAAAACGAACACCGAATTGCTTCTTCCGAAGATTTGATTGCCGCGACCGATGAAGACCCTAACTTTTTGAAAACCATCGTCACCGGAGACGAGTCATGGTGTCTCAAATATGATCCGGAAACTAAACGCCAAAGTTCGGAGTGGACAAGTCCGGGAAAGGGTCAACCGATGAAAGTTCGTGCGTCAAAATCAAAAACAAAGACGATGCTGCTCGTGTTTTTCGACAGTCGAGGAATTATCCACCACGAATTCCTTCGACAAGGGTCCACTGTCACTGGTGCCTTTTACAAGGATGTGCTACACCGGCTACTGAAAAGAATGCGGCGTGTGAGACCCGAAATGTTGGACAGTGGAAACTGGTGTCTCTTGCATGACAATGCACCATCACACAAATCCATCATTGTTCAGCAATTCTTGGCGCGCAGGCAGGTTGTAACCATCGACCACCCCCCATATTCACCTGACCTGTCCCCTCCGGACTATTTTCTTTTTCCAAAGTTGAAATTGAAGATGAAGGGACAGCGGTACGCGTCGGTAGAGGACATCGAAGCGTCAGTGACAAGGGACCTGCAGAGTGTTGCAGTCGAGGCGTTCCAGAAGGCGTTCAAAGATCTTTATACAAGATCCAAACGTTGTATTGAAGTGCAGGGGGATTATGTAGAAGCTTGATATTAAATAAACTTAATTTTGCTATGTTATGTTGTCTGTGTGCATTCAGTCCTGGAACTTTTTGAATACACTGTGTAGCTAATGAAAATGCACTGACTTATTTTTGCTAACTAGCACATTTGTGAGTAAGCAAAACTCCGCAATTTAACATAGAAAACATTTTCGGAAATATGTGGTGTATATATATATATATATATATATATATATGCATTAATTATATTTATTATTATAATATATATATAATTAATTAGAATAAAAGAGATAATCGTTTAATGAGAGAAATATTTGTTTGGTGTCATCGTTAATAGCTCTCAACCGGAAAGTTCTGTATACGGAAATATTTATTTGTGAAAGTGGAGAAATCTAAATTCGAAATGATGAAGCTCTTAAAGCATCCACAGACAAAATAGGTTAGTAAACCTATTTCCGTTCTTTTTTAAAATTCTGTCGAGTTTTAATAAACAATTTTAAGGCAAGTTACTGTATTTTAAATACTAAGTCCTTTTTATTTAAGTTTCTGATAAGATTTGTTTTAAAATATAAATTAGTGTATGTAATTTATTTTATTTTGAATGAGAATTTCATTACATTACCCTCTCCCACCGAAGAGAATCAAAAGCAATATAATATATAATTCACTTTGTAAAATATCATACTATATTTCATCGGGGATAAACATAATTTATTTATTTTTTCTGTTTATTTTAATATATATTGTTTTTGAATTTATATACAAAATGTTCAAATATTTTTAAAAGTTATTCAAGAGTGCGATTTTGAAAGGTCCCATATGTATAAGAGAGTTATCAATTAAAGTTGATTATTAATATTTACTTAATACAACAATGAATATATAATAACTATGAAATTTAGCTGACAAAGGAACTAAATTTGTTATGAAATTTCTGACTTAAAATAATAATTTGATTACATTACTCAAGTATTATTTCTGGTAATATCTATTTAAATTCTTTAAAAACCATTCTCTAAGTACACTTTTAATTTCAAAGTTTCCATAGGAATTAATTTTCAACTTCTCTGTAAATTATAAAGTAAGCAAGCTAATAAAGGAATGGAAAAAATTATTTTGTCTTTACATCCCTTTATAATGATACTTAAGATATTAAAATAGGAAAGAAGATTAAGTTATGAAATATATATCTTTGCGAGGAATAAATGACATATAAAAAGGAAGATTCATTTAATTGAGCCTTAGTGACTTTTTTATTGATTTAATGATAAATGATCCTCAATAATAATTATTCTTGACAATTATCATATACGTGTATTCTGATCTATTTAAATACTAAGATTGTTTTCTGTTTTATATAAATTAACAATGGTAACAAAGCAGTCAGCATAATTAACAAAGAAGAAAAGTGAAAGTAAACATACCAGTTCTCCAGCTCGTGGTCTGCTCGGTGTAATTTTGATTGTAACTGATGATGGTGGAACTGAAATAGGTAAGCCAATGAGTAAATTACGGATAATCAATTAGTTACGAATAGAAAAATAATTGTCAAAACACAATTAGATATTCTCCAGATATACTCTACTGTCAACTTAATAAAATTAACAAGTCATTTTCGAATGGATGATTTATTAAATCTTTTGACAGGCATTGGGATGAAAAACACTTCTGATATCTGATTTCTAATTAACGTGCTTGCTGCTGCTGTTTATGTGAAAAAAAATATTGTGTTATTTTTTACCTACATTTCTGGAACTGTATACGTATTTGAACAATTTAAATAAATAATAATTGTTCTAAAATATTAACTATATTTCATAATATTTAAGTCCATAAATCCTTAAGAATTTGCAATTTGTCATTGTAAAAATAAATTTTAAATTATATGAGTTTTTACCGGACCCGTGTCATACATATGTAATGAAAGATTTCTGTAAATGGGTCGTGACGTTAGGCTATTCACGATTTTCTCTTCACTAACCTTGGGGACTTTAGTTGAGATTTATTGCGTGAAATAACAAATTCTTCCCAACCAAAATGAAGCTCGATTATGTTAATTAGATGCAGGTGGAAATAAAGTGACGTAATTCAGATATGTTGTTATATAAGTAATGTAAAATTTAGAGGAGAAAGAGAGTTTGGTTAACTCTGAGTATAGTTCTAATAAGAGGTCGATATTATCAAAAGTAGTTACCGGTTATTACTGTCGAAGAAGATTTGTCGGAGAAAAGCAACCCCAAATTGAAGGGTTTGGTAAGAAATTGGTGGCTAACCCTATAGTCCAAAGAGAGTCATTAAATAATAAATTATAGTAATTGACAAATAAATAGTTAAGTTGTTAGAGACTTGTGAGTTTTTGGAGAAGTTATTGAATTTTAGAGTTAGTTACATTTATTGAACTCTGACACTAGAGTCTGACAGAAATAATCATTCGTTACAGGATTTGGAAAATTTGTAATTTTTTCGAGAAAATAATTTTATGGGCTGTGATTTGTAATCAAGAATCCATTTAAGCGAAATGATGATTTCCATTAGAAATCAGATAAATTAAATTTACAAACGTAAATAGATTTTTTTAAAAATGAATTCAGTTAAATTTTTTTAATGATTTTAATATAATATTAAATAAATTTACTTTATTCTAAGCTCTTTGTAAGTTTTAAAAATCAGACAAATAACATTAATTTCTTCTTGGTAGTTGCTTAAAAGAACTGAGAGAAAATCTTTGTAGCAAACATAAGGATAGAAAAAATTGTCCTTTTGATTTACTTTAGAACAATGAAATTCATATTTTAGAGTTACGGTTGATTTATAATGCATTATTAGTTATTCATAAGTTTGTTTTCAATTTTACTAATTGTCACTTTAATGCATAACTATACGATATGAAACTTTTAACTTTTTCGATATATGCATTACAGTTGGTTCTTAAAACAAATATCAGTGTGTTTTTAATATTTAAAAAAAAGAAAGAAAAAAAAAATAACACTTTTCTTGATTACGAATGAACTTAAATATAAGACTTCAACTGATTTTTTTAATTTAGTAATTTCCTGTGGAATATTGTGATTTTCTTGCATTACATTATTTTTTTTTCGTAGCATGAAACATCCTATTTCTGCCAAAAATGTGAATTAATCTAGCATTTATTTATGATTATTTTAATAAGGATTAGTTAATTTTATCTTATTGTGTTGGTAAATGAATAGTGTAAAATATTTCGGATAAAAAGCAACTTAATTATGACACACTCATGTATAATATTGACACGTTTATATGGCCTCTTCAATGCTCAAGTCATCGAGAATGACTGATAATATTCATATTTCAATGTTATGCAAATTAAAACTACTTTAATGTATTATGCATGAACTCAAATAATACATTATTCAAATGAAATATCAGAAATCCTGTACAAAAATGATCACTTAAAACTGCAAAATTATTCATTAATTTCTGTGCAAACAGTGGTGTGTATTTTATTTCTATTTTCTTAGCTAATGCTTTTGCATATTAAATGAATTGAAATAATGAGATAAATTCTTTGACTACTTCCGAAATACTAAAACACAAATAATGCGAATATCCTTTTAAATCAATTAAATTAAATCTGAAAACTCATAAGTATATTATTTCAAAGTTTAGTTTAAAAGACTGCTCCTTAGACGAACTCTTCTGATTGATTTACACTTCTTCGGGATTCTTTAAGCATGCTTATTTACGATTGACTCAATCATTGTGTACACTCTTGAGATAAGGAAGTTCTACATTCTCTGGCAACTAGCCTCCTTATGTCATTCCATAGGGAAGAAAATAAGCCTCTTTACCAAATTAAATCTTTGGCACAAGAACTAATTATTGATTACCATCAGTAAAGAGGACATAGTGAGGTTTATTTGCAGCTTTCTCTAGATTTTGACAACATAAATGAATTAATTAGGGAATATTATAGCTTAGGTGACATGAAGGCAGGCTAAGAATTAAGACTGTTAATACAGCTTTCTTTTATAAAATGTAAAACCGTAGTACTGGCATTGATAAAGATATGCCTGGAGAATTTAGAAATTTCTGTTATTTTAACACTTCATTGATTTCTTAACTAATTTTTAAGTATACGATATTCCGTTTAATTTCTTTCTATGTCCACACATAAATAAATAACCCAAATTAAAAATCAATATTTATATAAACGTAAATTTTAGCATCCTGTTACCTAATAAAGTTATTGCTTTAATTTTGAAAGATAAAATTTTACGGTTAGTGGGTAAATTCATTGTACTGAATCCTCAAAGGATATATTGTGCCAAACGCAAGGTCAAGATATTACAAAATGATTTCCAAATTAAAATAACTTAAAATTGAAGATATCACATACGCACAATTTAGAGAAAGTAATAAAATTATACGTATGTAATTAAAAAAGAACCCATTGTCATTCAAAAATTGAAATTCACTTGATTGGGACTTTCCCCAATTAAGTCAATTACAGAAAATGTTTCATATGAACAAAATTTAAAGCATAGCATTCAATTAAAACGTGTCTGATAGTAAGAGAACAAACACAGTAGCTACACATAGAGGATGCTCACCAGAGAAAGGAATCTATCTCGTGTATTTAATAGGGAGGAGTCAAATAAACGTCTTGTCTTCTACAAGAAAATGGGTGCCATTGAGATTGATTGATTGGCTTATTTACGTCCCACTAGAAGCAACACAAGAGCTATTGGAGACAGTCCTCGTAATTTTGGTCTCGGTAAAGTGATGAGAGCAACACCTGAACCATCATCCTTTCCTAACTTCCAAACCACGCAAACGGGAGGAATTTGAACCTCGAAAGATTTAACGTTGATCAGCCTCGATTACACGGTGAATCTTTTGTTGTAAAAAGGTTCGAACCCAGGACTCGACGAAAGACGTCATCCGCAAGTTCATGACCACTAGGCTATTGCGGCCCATTTGTGTTAAAATGGATTTCCTGGATAAATCATTTCAAGTGCTTAGCCGTTTTGATATATTTTAATACATAGCAATATAGAATGGTAGAAGGTATTTCACAGGATGCTGATTTAGCTGAACAATCGACTGTCTCTTGCTTTTGATACCAACATGGGATGGTATCCAAAAAAATATCAGTTGGATGTTTTGAGATCTCAATTTATTAAAATTTTTTAATGATTTACATTTCAATTGGTGAGATAAATAATAAAAAAGATGACTTAAGGATTTCAATGCAATCATAGGATCTACGAATAAAACCAAATTGTCATTATGTCGACGTCATAAACTGCCCAACACTTCATGAATAGTAGAAATCACTTAGGTAAAAACGCAACTCGAAGGGTAATGTTTAAAATCATGGAGTGAATTATCAATAAAAATGAGGCACCCATATGATTCTTTGACTTAGAACCATCTGTGCAAATATGTTTAAAATTAGGATATTGCTTAATAAAGTCATTAAAAAAATTAAATAAAAATATTTTGAGCTATGTCTAATTTTTTTAAAATTTTTAAAATCAAAACTCTGTTCACACCAGGGTGAAACCTTTTTATTTGCTTTCACGACAGAGACGTTAGATAACCCATAGTCCCCTATTAAAATTCGAACTCTTCTATGAAATGTAGGTATAGAAATTTTTTAGCACGATATATATAATCTATCGATAAATAAACACTTGTTTGAAAAAGATAACAACTTTGAAGATGAAGTAGTTCTTTAACGATATTGAATGGACAAAATTAAACATTTTATTTGAAAAATGAATTTTTTGAAAAAAAAAAGAAAGAAAGAAAACGGAAAAGAGATTGCCAAAAAATTAATTCAAAAGATCGATCTCCAATTTCCAAATTAAAACGGTTATTGTTTTAATAATATTGCTTTGTGATTATTCATTTAAATGCTTTCAGAAATGAAGTAAATTGTAATCTATCATTCGAAATTCTGAATAACAATACACGCGCTAATACAATTCAACAAGCACTCAAAATATATCTCGAAATTTCTTTGATACGAAGTTGTTCTATATTTAACATGCTTCATATAATCAGACTGAATTAAAAGACCGTATTTAAAATTCATTATAATTTTCCAAATGAAAAACACTTATTGTACAGTATTTTTAATTATATTTAGTCATATAATAATGGGCTTTATATTATTTTTACTAAAATGATCTGGGAAATCGGATGCATCTTCATCAATAAAAAAATGTTATTTTAATATAAAAGAGGATGTACATTTACCAAATGAATTTCAACTATTGTATATCTTATGCATGAGTCGGAGAAAATATTCCAAAATATAGCCCGTTCAAATAGTTAGGCTTTGAAATAATAAGTATTCATTTCTTCCTTTCAATAATTTAGACTATGCAACAGTTTGTTTTCAGACAGTTAATAAGTTAATGTGCTTATTGAAGCATCAAGAGTCCAGTTGATTAAATAAGACCAATTGGTTGATTGTGTAGATTTATAGCGCTAAATTCTCATGGGACATACTGTGCCAAACACAAGGTGAAAGCGTATTTAGCAGAATATATCCCATGAGGATTCAAATGGACCAATCACAGGACCAATCAGGAATGTTAACAAAAAGGCTTGGATGCTTACAAAATATCCCGTAACTTTTTATTATCAATAAAAACAATTGGTGTAGTATTCGTAAACAAAATAACAAACTCTTAACGAAACAATAATGGGCTCGGATCTTTTCCAGAAGAATGTCGTGTAGTGGGGTTAGTGAAGGTTTTATTTGTCGGAGCGCAAAAGCTTCAGGTAAACGTGGAGATGAAGGTAGGGGAATAAAGTACTTGTATAAGTGTCACCGTGGTTTCAAATTAATGGGTATATCACCAATAGCCCTCCTATTGCAAATAATGGGACTTTAATAAATAATCGATTCGAATACGAATCCTTTTAATTTTTGTATAGTTATTTTTCAAGAGAAGGATAATTTTACTTTCTGTTAAGCTCTGTAGGAAATTTTAAATTTATTTCTTGTTTTTGTTTGAGTGAGTCGTTGTTTCAAATGCAATATGAATTCATGTAGTATAAACTTATCAAATATTACATTTCTTCCAATACGTGCAGAAATGAATCTAGAGCTTTATATTTTATTTTTTATTACGTTTAATTTTGTAAGGAAAAGTATTAATAACTGTAGTGTGACTAAAATATAGCAGTGATGTGAAGAGAAAAGACATTTTAAAGCATTTTTTCCTATGAAGTAAAATTATAAAATTCAAATTGTTACAGCATTATAATATAGTTTAACGGTATTTTTTCAAATGTATGTAGTACAATATATAATGATAAATTATTTAAGAAACAAATAAAATATATCTAATGTGACAGAGATAATGTTTATAAATGCTTGATTTCAAATCTTAAATAATAATCTTCGGAGTTATAAAAGTAATTCTAAAAATAAATTTTGTTTATACACTGAAAAAAATAAAGAAAGAAAGAAACCTACAGTGTACAGTAAGCTTTATTTTGGTTATAAGTGGTTTTTCAGTGGCTGAGTTGGTAGCCTCACACCGATATACTGCTCCATTATCACTGGCATCCGCTCTCAACTTCAGTTCACTAAAAACTCCGCTTCCACTGATGCTTGTAATAGCTCGAACCTGAAAATAAGTAGAAAAATATTTCTTTTTATTCTAAGAAAAGATTAAATAAAAAAATTATTTAGAGTTAACATTTAATAAATATGTATGAATTTTTCAACAGTTTCTTTTGAAATGAATCGCATAATTTTTGAAACAAATAACTACAAACCGATTAAAATATGTCATAAAACCAACAAAACATTTTCTCGGTTAAAATTATTACAAAAAGGAAATTATTTAATCTATGTGGTAACATCAAGATTCGGAAATGGAACTCACATAATTTCTAGAGTTGCTTGAAATTTCAACACAAGTATTTATTTACATCCCCAATTTCACTTAAAAACATAACATTCACCATAGAGAACTCCACTATTGCTCCATAATGAAATTTATAAAGATCTTTAAGCTAAACGCTGTATAAAATAATAGATTTTTTCGTGAAAGTTAAAGTATATAAAGAAAGAGTAGAGTACATAATGCAAGGTGTGTGTATATCTTGTAAAAATGGGAACACCATCGGGTAATGGTGCTTAGCAATGATGACCAAAAAAATGATAATAATATAATAATTCATGAGTGTTGCGCAGAAAGTGAGCATAACCATCTTTCTGACACCCAAATCGAATTTTTTTCAACACTGTTGGTTGCACTGCTTTCAAGAACAAAATCTGAGGAGTAGAATGCACTTTCATTAGTTTCAGTTGGTCAAGAACTCTTGTAGTAGAGTCGTATTACACACCACCTCATGCGAGTTCAAGAGCGTAATCCGGATTCCTTCCGAGAAGAGAAACGTGCCGTTCCGCATAAGTTATTGGATTTACTGTCATGAAATGTAATATTGTGTTAAAGGGATGTTTTGAATTGAAATTGACAGTAAAATAATTAAAAACCCTTGCTGTTTTGGCTTGAAAAATCATGGTCTCTGTATTTGGGGTTGTAGAGATTCTTCTCATTGAGTTTTTTTTTCTCTAGGGGAAGTAATACATGCTTAACGGTACTGAAAAGGTCTAAACATAACGGAAGGGGTGTTACAGAACAAAAGAAAGAGAATGTGAATGTAGAGAATGTATTTGTAACGTGACAATACAGGTCCCCACGCAACCAACTCTACAAAAGCAATTATTTTACTCAATTGGTTGGGATATCATAAACCACCCTCTCACAGCCCTGATCTGCAACCTTCATATTTTCATCTTTTCTCTCTTCTAAGCTGTTTGTGGATGGAAAAGAGTTTCCGACCGCGTATGAGAGAGAAAGTATTATCATATAATTAGCAAATTAGGCGGCGAACGATATTTTAGACGGAGATATAAGAAAGCTTCTTCCATGACTCAAAATCAGTATTGAGATAGGTGACTATATTAAAAAATAGTATTTGATCTATGTGTAAATGAATCTGTAAAATTTTTAAAAATATAGTTTCTTCCGAATTTTCACAAATTGAGTGCTTTACATTTTGCACCACCCTCGTAAAAGTGCGAAATACGTTTGAAGAAAATTGCTGCAGCAAATATGTTTCTCCCATTCACAAAAATATAACAGCAAGCCTTCGAATTTCTAAACCTAACTCCTTTTTTACATCAATTTTTGTTTCATATACTATGGTATAGTATTTAGTTAAGTATTACCGTCATGTTGTATACAGTGAAATATTTACAAATAATTACATACGATTTTCAAAACCTCAGAAAATCATATTCAACCATGTGTGTATCTAGAGATAGGAATATTATTTCACTGTGTTACAACATACAAATATAAAAACATACCCCATTGTTCCAAACACCGTGAAGTATTACGGGTAAAAATCGTGTATCCTAAATTAATCATTAAGCCGGGAAAGCTGCTAAGTTACGGTTAGTTCAAAGTTTTTGAATCAATAATGATTATCACAAAGAAATAAAGATGAGAATCAATCGACAGAATCGTAAAAGTAGCGATCATTAAACCGAGAGAAACGTAGAAAAAGGTATAAATAGATCGATAAAATCGTTAAGGTAGAAAGTGTTAAACAGAGTATTGATTTCCCCTTATAAAGAAAGTTTTTATAACAAGAAATAACTAGCATGATTTTTTTGAAAAATATTTTCGTCAAAAGGCGTTTACATATAGGTAAAATGATTAACAAAAGTACTACCTTAGCTTATTGGAATAATTTAAATTAAGACAATTTACTTAAATGTTACTTAAATCTGCTAAACCTTCAAATATTTGACTCAAATTTGTATCGAGGAACTATTATTATCACACACACACATTCTATCTTTAAAAAATGATTGCTTATATACATACATACATACATACATATATATATATATATATATATATATATATATATATATATATATATAATTATTCATTTATGTGAGACTTTACTTTTGCTTAATTTTAATTCACTCGAAAAATGAAATATGGTTTGCAATAAAAAATATTTTTTCATCAATTTTATAATAAAACCTTAATTTTAATATTTTAATTGAATGTAAATTTCTTTGGTTTTAATATTCAACTGATATATATTTGATTTCTATTTACTTGAACTCTTAGTACATAGACTTAAAAATTGTTTTTTGGAAAAATAACCTAATTTATTGATTTTGAGTAAATATTAAAAATGAAATAGAATGCTTATAGAATAAATTTCTTCTAAAAATTCCTTAATTTACACATAGCACAAATACCTTTAATTTTTTCGAAATTGTTTTAAGTTGACACAATTTCTTGTACAATATATACTGCTGTTTGTAGAAAATGCAACACCATGAAAGAATCATCAGAATCAAATGAAATTTAATGCAGAAACGACTTGTACTGATACAAATAAATGATGAAATTTTCAAAACAAAAGAAACAAATTAAGCGTCCGAAATCAGTATTTGGTGCAGCCACCATGCGCTGCGATAAGTGCTGCTATACGACGTGGCATGGAGTCAAACAGATGTTGAATATCTGCTTGAGGAAGAGAATTCCATATCGCTTGTATGCGCAACCAAAGTTCGTCTTTGGAAACTGTAGGACACGGATCACGAGCGAGACGCCGACCAACCATATCCCACACGTGCTCAATAGGCGACATATCCGGTGAATAAGCAGGCCAAGGAAGAAGTTGCATGCGTTGTGCTGAACAGAAGTCTCGAACAGTCCGCGCAACATGTGGGCGTGCATTATCCTGCTGAAAGATAGCTCCAGGGATGCCTTGAAGGAAAGGAACGACTTCGGGCTGTAGCACTTCACGGACGTACCTGTTGCTATTGAGATTACCCTCAATTCGTATCAAATTGGATCGTCCATGATACGAAATCGCACCCCAGACCATAACTCCGGGTGTTCGACCACTATGTCGTTCAATAATACACTCAGGAAGGCAGCGTTGACCGGCATAACGTCTAACACGAACACGGCCATCATGGGTCCACAAATTGAAGCGTGATTCATCTGAAAAGACAACTTGGTGCCAATCAGCTCGCCTGTCTCTGTGCTCAAGAGCCCACTGCCGACGCAGCCGTCGATGATTCGCCGTGAGGGGAATCCTGTATAAAGCCACCCTTGCACGCAATCCACGGCGCAGCAGACGACGACGAATTGACGAAGCCGACAATTGTACACCTGTAGCAGTAGACCAACGTGCTGCCAGCTGCCTGGAGGAAGCTGTGCGATCATTCACCGCCATGCGGAGCAGGTGTCGATCATCGCGCTCTGACGTCACCTTCTGTCGTCCAGTGCCTGTTTTTCGAGTTGTTCGGTGCTCGTCGGTCCACTGCTTCCAAACTCGCATCACTGTGGAACTGTTCCGCTGCATACGAGCTGCTATTGCGCGATAGGAAAATCCTCCTTCTCGAAGGCCGATTATCCTCCCTCGTTCAAACTCCGTAAGTTGCTTGAATTTCTTATTCTTCCGTCGTGGAGGCATACTCAGGTCTCACTAAACGTTTGCCACTAACAAATAATCATAGACTTTTTTCAACGTCCCGCTACAGCACTTTATTTATACGCTTTCAGCATCAATTCAGAGGGCGCTGCGCGCGCCGCGCACGCGCGATGGCTCTGAAACTTTATTAATTTGCATAATATCCTATAATTGACATTTGCTGCGAATTTCATTTGATTCTGATGATTCCTTCATGGTGTTGCATTTTCTACAAACAGCAGTTTAATTTATCACTATAAATCCATACCTAAATTATACTTGACTTTAATAACTATTTTACTATTATAATAAAGATAAAAAATAGATTTAACAGAGTAGAAGTTTTTTAAATATGTTTTTAAAATCATAAATTTCATCTCTTATGATCCCATTCCTTTGTTTGAAGCTTTAAGCGCTGTTCCTTACTTTTTATAATGAAAGTTAAAATATTTATTTAAAATATTGAGACATTTTGTTTAATTATTATGGATTGAAAGTTGATGAAAAATAAACTTAATTTTTATGTGTAACAATTTAAAATTTTGTGTGGTTTTGAATTGTTTGAGTTTTTATTTACTCGAAATTAAATGAACTAAAATGTTTATATTTTTCTTGGAATTTCTCAAAATTAATGCAGCTAAAGGTGTCATAATATATATTTTTAGTTTAATTATTTAAAAAACTAAAATAATATGAACATTATCTCTGAATATAGAAATAGTTGTATTCCAAAACGGTAGAACATTCAAAAAGAAAAAATTCCATTCTGCTGTGAAAAGAGGCATTTCATACGAGTTTTATCATTTTATATAATTCATTTCTATTTCTAAACATATTCATTATTATTCATCATAAACATATACATTTTGTCTATTTTCATGTTTTACCATTTTATAAGAAAAATGAAAAAAAGAACCACTATGAAAGTCCATTTTGAAACTGTTTTTGAATTGCACATATATAGATGACATGCACAAGTTAAAAATAACCTAAGAATATAGTTCATAATTCTACTGTTAATTTTCTTTATTTGCCATCTAAAGGACTATTGTTTTAGGTGGTCACTAAAACCACAATACCGTAATATTCAATAAAGATAAACTCTTACATTACTGATCACTTTTCAATCTTTTTATCATTTGATTCAATTTTAATTGCATTTAGTTTAAATATATTCAATTTAATAATTTATCGTTTCTTTTAATTTAATATCGGAAAAGGTTACTTTTGTTCATTTCTCGAAATTTCCTAGTTTGCTTTAATTCTTATATTTAATTGAGTAGTTCAATAATAATTAAAAAAAAATCGTGTGGCTAAATCTGTTCTTTTTACACTTTGCATAGAATTTTTACTTCAGATGCTTTTTTGTTTTTCCTTATTCATATTCATATATTACTCATAAGAAAATTTTATTTATTTAAGACGTCCGTCGTGAATTCAAATAGCTACTCATTAGTATTATGATGCTAGAAAAGAGAGGCATACAAACTATCAAGTGACCCTTCATAGTTTGTATCTAAACATTATACAACGAAGGATAACAAGCCAAAACGGTACAAAATTTATTTACACAGAGAAAATTATTATTTTGGTGCTCAACTAAATTGGAACTATAAGTATTTTTCAAAAACAAGAATTTAACTTAAGTTCTAGGATACATTCTTAATCTTTGTAGCTCTTATTATTAAGACCCATTACTATAATTATGTAATATTATGACTTACCATATATATCACTGAAAAAGAATGATTTTTATTCATTAATACTCTTTCAAATAATATGTAATTTAAAAAAAAATTATTTATCATTTTAACTAATATTCCTTTATATGTTTCTGTACTTTTAAACTATAGCATTTTTTTATATTTAGTCGGAAACACACATATACAAGTGCGTTTAAATTATTTATTTTTTATTAACGTTCAATGATGAATATGTAATGTTACTTATACTGTCTGATGTATTACTTGTCACGTCATCTTTTTATTTAATTCGATTAAAAATTTAATCTCTTTTTATGAAACTTTATACATAATTACCTTAAATAATTATTTTTTGATAGTATTTTTATGCATTCATTCCTCTCTAACACAAATGACAGTTGAAAATGCTATTAGACTAGAATTTTTGAAGCTAAATATAACAAAACATCCAGGATACAGTATATAAAATTAATTAAAAGAATAAATTCTTTGAGAAAGTCTTTCTTGATTCTGTAAGAAATCTTAAATTATTTCCTCATTTATAAGCTTTGACTAGATCATCAATTATATCTAAGAATTTTTATTAATTTACCTGAATGATTGAGACGAAATTAAACATAAATCGATACATCATCTGAAATTAACGTAATTGAAGGTTCATTTTTATAATCAGGATGAAAATATCACATATGATAAGAAGACTGCTAAGTAAAATTATTCGCTTTATTCACGAAATGCTTAACGCTTAAAAATAATTTTTTATTAGAAGCTTTTGAGAAACTTATTGAAAGGTATAATTACAGAAGGTATATTATTATACAAAGAAAAACAATTATAAATCCAAAGGAAAGTCTTAATTGAAGGGTCTACGTAGTATTTGAAATAAGCAATTTGTGTCAAGAAGGAAAAAAATTATAGAAGATGTCAATAGACATTTTAAAAGTCAAGTAATATTTATTTTGTTCTGTTCACTGGTTTTAAAAGTAACTGAACACAATGTCCATGAAAAGTTTAAGCAAATAATTTTTGTGTAATTTCAAATTGTTAATACCTTATAAATATTTATATTTAAAGAAATGTCACTATAATATTTTCCTATATATATCTTTTAACCATAATATTTAAAAATAGATTTTTCTTTAATTTATTTTTTATTTTTTTATTTTCAGTCAGCGTGTAATGTTTCTAAAAATCATGGCAGTCTATTCAAAAATAACTTAGCACAATAATTTGTTTCAAGGTTATATATATATATATATATATATATATATATATATATATATATACATATGAATAAATATTTTGATAATATTAATTTTAATAATATTTTCAATAATAACAAAGATTTAATTCCTTTTAATAATATTATATCTAAAAAAGCTTTTAAATTTAGTAAAATTATGAGAAGTATGATTTATAACTAAAAATACTAAAGATTTACAATCAATGATAATTACCATTGTAAAGATTATAATGAATTTATATATAAGTAATATATCAGCACACATGTGTGATTAATCATAATAGAAATATTGTAAAGAATAAACACTTAGACTTTTTATTCCTAAGAATAATATTTACATTAATTAAAAGTAATAAGCCTATTGATAATTTTCAATTGATTTGGTTATCATAGCCAAATATATTAGTGTACCAATTAAAGTTCTTAAAAAATATAAGCACTGTGTAAATAAAGCGATTAAACTAATGAATTTAAGACTAAAGAGAGCAGTAATACGAAAATCTAAAAAAAAATTAATAAAAAATCCTCAGGGTAATTTTAACATTCGATATTTTGATAAAATCCCTGGAAATAATACCATTACTTGGAAAAAACTATTTACTACTTCGAATAATAAACGTAATTTTAGTAACGAGGTTTTTTTTTTTTTTTTTTTTAAAAGTTAAATTTACAAATACAAGGAATGATAGAGAAATTTTTAATAGGATTAAAAATGTTTTGTTTTTGGAAAGTGGGTTATAATAGTAAGTGCCAATAAAATATTTAAATTTTACAAATGGTTTCAATGTTTACAATATACCAGCTGACAAAATTTCACACAATATATATATATATATATATATGTGCAATGATAAATATACTTTTTATAGTCACATTGTTGACCTAATAATTTTTCAAAATAAGTTTAATCCAGCATTTGAATCTGATTTGTCTTTTTATTCCTCTTATTTAAAAGTAATAAAGATTAATAAAAAATATACAGGACATTGAATACTTAGATATTAAATTAAAAATTGTAGATCAAAAGATATGCAGTAATATTTGTTATTAAAGTAATAGTTTTGATTTTTTTATGAATAAAGTACCTTTCTTTAAAAAACAATTCAAGGTTATTAATCGATTAAACTTCTAAATACCTACTTTAAATGTAAAACAAAGTTGAATATATTTTCCTTTTTCAACATTATTGTTTTGGTATGATAAAGAACTATATTTCCTTAAGCTTTTAACTTGATTTAATCTATTTATTTATTTATTTATTTTTTTGTAATTTTAATATTAGTTTCAAAGTTTTTTTTTTTTTTAAAAAAAGTTTTAATTTCATTTAATTTAATTTTAGTATACAGTTAGTAATACACTTTTTAATGCTAATTTAGGTATATAAATGACTGTACTGACTCTTAGAAAATTACTTTTAAGAATGTCCATTTATATCTTTCAGCTCATCACTAATTCAATATTAGTTAAATTTTGTGTGATTTATTTATATTTATTTTAATTTTATTTTTTAATTTTTATTCTCTTTGTTTGATTTAATTCAGTCCCAAGTTATTTCTTTTTTTCCTAATTTTTTTTTAAAAAAAATCATATGGTTTTTTATGCTGAATATTTTCTCTGTGTGTGTCTTATTTTATATGGCTATTGAATTAAGATGTTTTATTTCTTTTTTAAAATGATATTTATGTATACGAAGATTTGACGATTAATACATGTCTAATCCACAACATTGTTCTACACAAGTGGTAGTATTAAGTAACTAGTATTGTAGTATATTTGTATATAAGTAGGTAGTATATTTGAATTTTGTTTATTTTCAAATGTTTTTCATTTTTACAAATACAGTACTTCAAAGAAATATACTGACTTTTGAAATGTTATTTTGCGTTACGTGATTTAAGTTAGGTCAGAGGAATAAAGGAACATTTTAGTATAACTAGAAATAACCTTAATTAGAAATAGTCTTAATTTTCTAAATAAGATATAATATCATAAGAAAGGAATGAGGTTAATGCTTGATTAAAAATAAATGTGTGGTTTCACCAGCTATGTAAGCCCAATAAAATGTACTGTTATTTATTTCCGAAAATTTCCAATCGTCATTTATTAAAAATTAATTCAAAATTTGTGGAAAAAATTAATTGTAAACAGTAATTAAATGAAAATCTATTAAAATATCAAATTTGATGTATTGAATCTAATGAATTGCTCATCGTTTTATTTCCATATTCAGATGTTGGAATCAATGTAAAGATACTTACTTCTACTTACCATTGAAATTCAGGCTTTTAGTAATTACTTATTTTCTAAGACAACTACAAAAACATGAATTTGTATCATGAAACCTTATTTTATTGGTAATTAATTGAAAATATTCTCAATATAGATTCAAAAAACAATTAGGATTAATTCAAATTAATTCAATATAGTATCATTTAAGAAAAAAATGAATGCTCTTAAGAATAAAATGAAGTAGCTTATCCCTTTATCATGTGTATTAAGCTACGCATGATTACAACAAACATGGATTTTGAATGTATTGCAGTTACTTAAAGAAATGTTAAAATGTATGGTATGCAACAAGAATATTCAATCTTCTTGAAAAAAATATGAACAGTGCAGGTTAATAAAATAGAATTTTTTTGGAAGGTGTCATAGTTTTATTAAAGGGCAAAATCAATTATTTATTCTTAAACTCAGATACATTTTAGCAAACTTACAAATTCTTTAAAATCAAATTGATATTATTACTACACATCCCATTATTATTGAGTTTAATTTTCCGAAACCCTTATTAATGAGATTTCATTTGTTGAATGAAATCAGAACCAGAAGGCACAGACATGGATATATACTAGTTGCAAAATAACCAGCAAGAATTTAATTAAAAAACAAATATTAGTATTTTAAAATTATTATTAGAAGTTATGAATTTGCATTACCTTTCCCTTTCTTTCTGAATTTAGCAGATTTAATGTTTTGGAATATATTCAGAAGAAATTCTTTAAAGGCAAAGCTAAAACTAATTTACAAAAAAAAAAAAAATATTTTTAGCAAATTAAATTTAACAGAGACAATATATAATTTCGTTTCTTCTAACCTAATTTACATTTCATATAAAAATATATCAAGATCATAAGTTTTTCGGTAAAACTTGAGGAGGAAAATATGTAAAATTCTTTGTAAATGTAATTTTATTCATGTTACATCGCTTACACAAATATTTACATGTTTTTTCTTTCACGTTTTCAACACGGCATTCAAATCGAATTATAAGTTTTCGAAAAGCACCGAAAAAAATAGAACGTAAACAACTTGAATTCCATAAAATGGTGACTTAAGCTATAAGCAGTTTGAGATGTTAAAAAGACAAGAGAGAGAGAGAAAAAAAACATTTCACACAGTTAAGTTATTAGATTCTGACGCTAAGCATAAATTATGCAGGCATTGAAAGAAAAACCGATATATTTTCCTTCAGGCAACTTTCGTTCTTTTTCCACTTCTTCACGTTTATTTACTCTGACATTTTTCAACACACTTATTCAATTCTTAGTTATTATTGAGTAAAAATGAGCTTTAAGTTAAAGTCAAGTGTGTTTTAGACAAATATTTTGACATGGAAAAATTTGTTGAAAGAAAGCTGTTAGGTTGAAGCTAGAGAAATTTTAACTACTTTACATTTATTGCATGTAATGTGGAGTCCATTGAAAAAGAAATGTTTAAAAAAGTCTTTTAAAATGTGAATTTTATCCTTTTTTGCACTAAAGAGATTTATGTACTTCATTCATATAGAAATATCATGAAAAAAAATTGCTTTATCGTTAATTTGCTAAGCAAATAGAGTTGTTGGCAAAATTTTAAGGTGAACCATAGAAAAATCACATATAATGGAATTTCGCAACAGTAATATATTTTATAAGAGAACAAAATAGATTTACAAGTTTATTTAAGAGAAGTCACAGTCTTATAGCACTTCCTTTGTGTTTAATCAATTCATTATTCCTGTTAATAATGCTATATATAAGCGGCTAGCAGTACGGTTTAAAAATATGTGATCCCAGATATGCTTTATTTTTTAATATATCTCGTAGCAATGGATGGTTGCTTTTCCGCAACTTTTTTTTTCACAATACATCACAAATTCTTCATCGAATTAAAATATGAGCTGTTACCTGGTGAATCAAGCACATGGACTTTCTTTGCCATCAGATAGTTCTTAATGAGTCATGACCTGTTACAAGGGGCGCCATTATGCATGAAAATTTAACATCTGTGGACATGCATGTGAAGCTTCAACTTCTCAAAAGTAACAAATTAAGGTATCGATTTCCATTCATAGTGGTTTAGGTGACAATAAATACAGAGAAGCAGTACCAGACACGGACATTGAACATCATATCATCTGGCTTGTAAGATGTTTCACAATTGAAATTGTATATTTGTCACCTCATCTTTTTCGACTTGGGCGGTGAACACTTGTTGCACATGTAGAAATTCGCTGCATACTGGATTCACTGGAAAATAGCATTGTATTACTCTGTTGTACTGCCCAGTTCTGATATTGTCTAGCAAATGTCAGTCATTTCTGTTTCCTACTTGGAATAAATCGAGGTTTCCCTTGAAGTTTATTGGATAGTAAACCAAACTCTGAGGTCAAAGGTCTTGAAATAGTACACAGACTAACACTGATGTCCTTTGAAGCTGGAATATGTCTAATCTTACTCAGGAGGTTGTTGGAGATCGTACGACCATTCTTCATATTACATGATCATTTATTGCACTAGTTTTTCTTCATGTATTGCAACCATTTCTCAATTTCTCCTCAGGACCGTAACTTTTTCTGATATTTTAAAATTACTGACAACTTGCTGGACAACTTCTGTTTACCATCGAACTCGCTTCATTTTCAAATAATCCAGTTCTATGCAGGGTTACTATTTCTGTTATTTTGTAACTGCTTAAAAATATGTGTTAATGTGTGAGAAATTTTACCCATTGTATATATATATTCATACACTCACAATAATTACGCAACGACACTTTTTTGACAAAACCAGTATACAACTGACAATATACAAGACAAGCACGTTTATTTATGGCAGAATATTTATAGCATTCAACACTTGAGATCGCGCAATAATCTGAGAAATGTGTTAAAACACCGTTAATGGGTTACTGGTCTTAAACATTTGGAAACGACTATAGTGGCTAACTTTTAAAAACATTTCAGTAAATGCCATTTTAATTTATAAATAAGTTGTTAGACGAATTCAACAGTTTATTGTATTTTCAGCTCATATAGTTTTCGCAAATATTTAATGTTTCTTGATCTCAATATTTTTAAGGAAGTTGTGTCACTAATAATATTAAGAACAATTGAGACATATCAAATAAGAAGTCAAAAATGTTTTACCAATTGTATTGTGGCATAGAATTATGAACATCGAAGTGATATGCTATTACGTCCGAAACCAAAAATTGTAACTGAGAATTCTATTTATCTTAATAACAGCAAAACTGGATCCGATTTAAAAATATTTCTAGTCGATCTGAATTAGGCAATCACTTTTGGAGTCAGACAATTCAAGTCAGGCAACACTTCAAATTTGCTCGCATTCCATGTAGTGTGCTTATCAATCTTTAAAATTTCTCTTTCTCCTGTTCATCCTAATACATATGATCCTTCCAATTCCCTTACTATTTACTACGTTTGTTACATAGTAGCATTTACATATGATAGAGTTCTTTCACAAGGTGAAGTTCTCATTTCAAATATCACAGAAACGCAGCCGCATTGGTAAGTTATAGGGAAATGTGCATGAGAATCCGTAACATACTCTATTTAACATTACATAAAAAAAATTAATTTGATTTCATCTACAAGTTTTTATCTTAAAAAAAATAGTAATTTGAAAATAAGTGGACATTGTGCCTTGAGTGCAATTTTTTTATTAGATATTTGTAAGAAAAATTATACATTAACTACATTTGATCACACATAATATATGCAATTTCAGGGAAAAAACACTGTTTTCAGACAAACGATTAATTAAAAAACTAATTATTTCCAAAATATTTCTATAAGTTTTATAATTCCTACTTCTTTTACAAGTGTCAATTATTTTTTTAAAAATATTTTTATCAATTTTTAGTAGTGTTTCATACAACTCTGTGGGTGGGTTTGTCCTTAGTAGCGTTCTTTTTAGTTTTACAAAAAATTTCTAACAGACAATATGCAGAAATACAGAATAAAAAAATAAAAGTATCTATAATTTTGTGGATTTTAAAAGACTATATATATATATAACTAAGACTATATATATAAATATAAAGATATAACTATTTATCTAAATCATTATTCTAAGCATAGAATTGTTGAATATATTACGCACAACAACCGAGATAATTTTTGAAATTTTAAATTGATTTCAACAAAAGCATTAGGATTTGAACTATACGACTATCGTAAAAAATAATAAAAAGTTAAGGGAAAATAGATAAAAATTTTGAAAGTGCATGAAATGATTTGGCACTGTTCAAGAAAATTTAAGTAACTGACTAAGTATTGTAGTGAGAACTATGACATTTTGTAAATATGTTTAGAGAAGTCATATACAATAAGAAATAAAGTAATAAAAACGTCTCGATAATTTGGTCATTCTTAGGATACAATGTCCCCTTGAGTCAATGAATGAATTAAAACTACACATGCGATTTATCATCATCATATATATGAGCAATTAAAGTTACTTTAGAATTTTAGTTAAACTACTACAACTTAGATCCAATGTTCAGTGCAAATTTATCTAAAATCAATGCTTGTATAGCCTTTTACATATCAGAACAATTAACTCATTAAATCAATTATAATTAGTAAGACTGTTTCAAATATTTTTAATTTGAAGCGGTATGTTACTTGCAGTAAATAAAATAATTATTGAAACAAATATTTTAACATAAATTTCGAAATTAATTGATTCTTCAGTGTGAACAATTAAAGCTACTCTCAGAATAAAGGAAAACTGTCATAGTAACTGGAATAAAAGTTCAGAAATTAAAAATAAACTTTTAATATAATTTGCATCACTAATTTTCATTAACGAATATTTATCAGTTGTAGGAGAATAAATGTTCTTTCAGATTTTAGCAAGCCAAAAGCAGATTAAGTTACATCGAATAATGATGTAATTATATCTCTTCACAAAATAAAGGGATTTAAATTCAAGAGAAATGAATAATTTAAGAGAATGTTTTCATATATCAATAGAAATTTTTCATGCTTCTGTAAGCTAAACGAACCAGCTTAATCATTTGAAACCAAAATTACATCCTGTATTCTTGCAATCAAAATTGTCGAACACTTCAACTATCTTTTCCCTTAATTCATTTCGAAAATAAGTTACCAAGACCTTAAGTTTCCCCAATTTATTTTCCAGTCAGTAAATTTATTTCAACTTTCAGGAAACAAGACATCTTCCACTTCCGTGGACATTCTAAAACTTATTATAAATCCGCAGCTTTGAATAAACGATAAAAACATAAACCTCCGCCATCGCTGATGATAAAATTTAAGCATCAATTTCTGCCGATAGATGGGGGAAAAGACCCTAATAAAATCTCAACAGATGGTTTTAATCGAAGACAATGCCCGCCAATGTTCGTAACAAGACTTTCGAAAGTCATAAAAGATTTCTGGGTCATAAAATCGGGACAACATTCGGAGGCTGTAAAACATTGTGTCATGACGAAGCTTGGCTTTTCGTGCTTTCGGATAACATAGTCAAACGTCGAAGGCGTCTTTTAGACGCCACGAGGTGGAATGTCTTTGTTTTGGTGGGGGATTTCGATGTCTTTACCCTCATAGTGATATTGGGAAAAACAATGAAGGATAAGAAGGATAGCTTGTAACATCGGCGGGAAGCTTAGCGGGTTATGTTAGAAGGTGATTGGAGGATAAGTTTGAGTCAGCAATTTCTGCCGTCTGGGCCATTACTGAATCAACATAATCCGGGTTCGTTTGAGGACAAGTTGATAGGTGAGAAGTTGTGATTAGATATATTTCTTGAAATAAAATTAGTCTAAATAGTATGAAATGGGAAACATTAGAACTATTTGGAAATAGCATATATATTAGATTTTAATTTTTTTTTTTGTAAGATTGATAAAATTAAATTATATGTACATGCGGTTTTTGATTCTATAATGCTACTTTATTCAGTAAAATTATGCTTAATAAAACAATACTTCATTTGCATTTGAAACTACATACAATTCTAAAATAACTTTAATGCACTCCTTATGTTATAAATTTATTGAAATACATAAGAAATGTACTTAAAAATTTGTTTTGCATTGTTATTTTTTTAATATTTCTTATGGATCAAATAATGTATGATAAAATAGTTTTATATTGTAAGAGTATTAAAAATAGTAACACACACACACACATTTTACTAGCGATGAGTTGTTTAACTGTTTACTAGTTTTCAAGAAGTTATGTACCAATTCTTAAACATTATTCTAGAAACAATTTAATATGAGACGCATGCTTGTTACCTAAAATATTATTCCATACACGTAAAAGGTCTTTTGTTTGTATATTTTACGCTTGTTAGCTTATATGTTCCGAATTACTCATATTGGTAAAATAATAAATATGTTTTCTGCGAAATATTTCGTTTATCCTCTTTTTTTAATGTTTTAGTACTTCAAAAATTCACGTACTAATGCGAAGTTTTACTGCAAACAACTTATCAGCAATATTAAAGTTAATAATTTAATACTTTTTAATCTTATCAAAAAATATAAATAACTAATATAATAGATATGTTACCATCCCTACATACCCACGATAAGTATATATTTTATTTGTAATATAATAATAATGCAACAGAAGTCTTTAATAACCATATTATATAACAAGATCAAGTTTGAAGTCTAAAATAAAGTATTATTAATTGTTACACATACATGCTTCTAAATGTTGGTCTCGTTCTTCTGCACGCACACATGTTATGCTTCGTTCGGTGCATTGCTACAAAATGTCTGTCCTCTCGTTCGTTAGTCATGGGAGGGCGTGGATATCCTACTTGCCATTCAGTATGACCCTCAGCAAGCTACTGATTACATTCGCTTGATTAGTTAACAAAGGTTGGATTTCGATCAGTGCGGCGGGTGATGTCACGGAACGATAATCCACATTCTCGGTAGGCAACGTTCCTGCCTCTATCGAATTCCTACACTTGCTGGTAAGCATTTCAACTTATTTGAGACCTAACATGATATTCTGAGCAAAATCTGATCTTACAAAGACCTTTCCGAATGAAATCTACTACACAACTTTTATGCACAGCATCAGATGTCGTCTTCTATATGCGTTGAAATACTAATGATTTGCATATCCTAAACTTTTTCTTCCTTTCAAGTGATTTTGATATTCGTAAGATCGTTCCTTCCTGGTGATGCAATTTTAATTGCCTGCAGAGTATTTTTTATTGTTCCGACTGTTAGGCAGATAATTAGTTATCTCCGATTGAACAC
>BMAW01055736.1:127395-141438 GCA_019974015.1 Nephila pilipes
TAACGTACCCATATGCATTATATTCGTTCTACTGTACATTAGTTTTTTCCGGGTTTTTTTTTTTTTTTTTTTGTTCTTCTGTAAAATTTGATTATTAGGTTTGCAATGTGTTTAAAATTATGATATAGTTTGATTAATAACAGGTATTTATTGTTACAGCTCCCTAATATCCAACATTTTCACTGATCTGAAGATTGAAGTAATCTACAGTATGGAGAAGATAGTGTTCAATCTGCCATCTAAATTCATGACCGTCAAAATGTTAAGAAATGTTGGGAGCAATGCATAACTGTAGATTGGAGATAAGATTAGAAATCTTAAGAAAACAATGAATAAAATTAAGTTTCTATCTCAAAATATTTTTGTAATATTGAAAACTTTATGATGCTGTGAGTTACTTTTGTAATTTACAACGTTATGTACATAAGGATAATTTGTTCTACAGAATAAATTTTATCTAGATATCTTAATTATTTCTTTATAATTCTTTAAACTATACGATATCAACCCGTATTTATTGCTGATAATAATGAAACTTTTCAACTTTCTAAAGAATGTTAATGTTAGGAAATAGTTATATGTGTAAAGGAGATAAATATTGCTTAGTGAAATTTATAAAACAAATTCAGTGTTTCTGCGAAGTTGAAACAATGAGCTAAAATTAATTCAGTGATGAATATAATGTCTTTTAAAATTTGTTCAATCATTCTTGCTCCCAAACTAACGTATTGTTCGAAGTAATATAGCTGTACGCTCCAATATTTATACTGAAGTTTAACGCTGCTTAGCGAAATGTAGAAGAAAGGTAACTTCTCTTGCAGGCTTCCACGAATTAATATACGACCCTAATACAAAAAAATTTCAAAGATTAATAATACAACATCTACACAAAAAGGATTTATATAAATCATATAACAGCTCCACCAAACTTAATCATATAAAAAAGACAAGTACAAATTGAATATTTTATAAGACTCTACCTCTCTATCTCGCTTAAACCACCGCAAAGTTGCCAGAGGATTACCACCGATGGCCACACAGGTGAATACCTGGAAATCGCCAGATTTAATTGGAGTGCCTTCCTCATAGCCGACGATCTTAGGAGGGCTTGGAGGATCTGAAAAATAGGAAAAAAAGAAGAAAAAAGAAGAATTTTTCTGAGCTAAAGAAAAGAAGATGAGCGGTAGTGATTTATCTAAGTAAGTCCAACCCTTCCTAAAGAAAAATATAAAAGGTCCTCGGGCTCCGGACATGATGACCTGGAAAAGAAAAATGTAGGATAGTCTGCTTACACACTTTCAGGTCGAAGTTTTTCTGGAAGAATAATGATTTTATTGGAAATATGGGATTTAGTTAGCTTGTAGAAGAATAATGGGTTTTTTTTGTGTATGTCTGAGTTCATCGTTCGATTAAATCACTCGAATATAATTTTTAAAATAATAGTACTAATTGGTAAATCTTGAAATTCAAATATTGTTTTATAATAGGAAAACATTGTTTTATTATTTATGGGACTGATTCCTTCCTCAGCTAGAAGGAATTCAGGTATTTCTAATTTTGTACAGCATCAAACGTGAATTCTTTATTTCAAACCATTTAGATGATGAGGAACTAAGTGTAATGTAATGAAAATTCTAAAACCATGTTTGTTTGACAAATGTGCAAATAATAATATAATGATTTCTATAATACTAGAAACATTATTTACATCTTTCAAGGGAAAAATATTCTATTATACTTGCTTTACAAGATAGTTTAAGAATGGTAATGTTGTTTTCTTAGTAAGAAAAATATAACACTTTCAGCAACACCGGACTGAGGTTTCACAATCTTTCATAAAAAATTTACTTTGTTCTATACTACAAGCTTTAAAAATATCTTAAAACTGAAGGTATTAATTTGCTAATGAGAAAAACCGTAATAGCGTTTGTAATATTTCAAAGAATTTTAACAATTTTTCAGGGTAAAATCAGTATGCTGTATAGCAGTTCAAAGCATATTTAAAAATTGATGGCGTTTCATCGCTTACTTTCATCATTTTTTTCCTAAGAACTCTTAGGAATTTATATTCATTATAACTATTAATGCGTTTTAAAACTCTGTTTGTAATGTCCATTTGGATATTATTCAACTTAATTTCTGTTTTGCATAAAACTATTCAGTATGGCTTCATATAATATGTCAAAGTTCAATTTATAAAATGGTTAAAACCTATAAATTTATCCACAAGCAAGTAATAGATAAAGCAAGACTGGATTCATAAATACTAACATTTAAAGTCATTGAAATACAAATTGGATTAGAAAGCAAATTTTTCAGTGAATTTTAATAAAAATGTTTTTTCTAAGTAGTTACGTAAAATATTTTTCATGGTTCATTGATTTATGTATTAGGACATGGAAGTTCAGCAGTATATTTACTTTGAAGAGGAGAGGTATAGAACTGAGAGCAGAATTTAAATTCGTTTAAATTTAAAATTAGAAGAAACATATTTTCTTATTAAAAATTCATGAGTGAGGAAAACATTTTTTTTTCTCTGAATCTGTGGCGATTTATATGACAAGAATTAATAAACTCAAGTATTTAAAATATTACTTAAAATAAGTCTGAATTTTATTGTTATATTACATTTAATTAATGAATTATTTGTATGAATTTCTGAAATGTGATCATGAAAGAAATAATTACGATGCGTATTTTTATTAGGTTTAAAAAATGACTGAAATAATTTCGAAATTTTAATTCTTAATTCTAAATATTTTTTTTTTAAAAACTTTTCCGTTCACTAGCTTCCAATTAAATAAAAGTGTCATTAAAAGCTTTCAGAAAAAGAACGAATACTTGAACTAATAAAACCATCATCAAGCCTTTTAAACAAAAAGAATTTCTTAAAATATTAATGTTCACTCTTGATTAATATTATTCAGATTTTTTCCACCCGTTGAAGGGAAAAAAAGTTGAAAAAAAAAAAAAAACTCTGTTTAACTTAAAACTCATATAATTTCGTTCCTGGTGGGACAAAAACTGTAGGGAAAAAAAGGATAACTGAAAACAATATTTCGCGACAGTTTTCTTCAGGTAATGCTATTCCATTCAGAGACCCAAATGTCAATTTTCTAGAAACACCAGCAGTAAACAGCCAACTGGAGATTCCATCTAAGCAGTTTAATACTTACGCTCCATGTACTTCTCTTGGCAGCCGGAGTTAAACATTGGAATGGCATTATTCTAATACCTCCACGATAACCGTAACGGCCCTCACAGGGAAATTTCGCGAACACTATGGCATTCATAAAAATCTTTATCACATGCTTCTTACCGTGGAGGAAGCATGAAAAGAAACTACGTTTATTTCCACTTCATAAACTTGTAAATGTGCAAATGCTTCTCGGCTGCCTTCAGACACATAGCGAGCACTGGCAGTTAATGGCGTTGGAGTTGTATTGCCATGGATTCCGTTGGTGTTCCACACGTGGTGAGGTCGTTTTGCATTTATGTGGTGTTTTATTTTCGTTTTGGGTTCTGTAGAATTGTACCAATCTTAAATTTCCGAATGAAAGTTGTTTTAATTTCCATGATTTTAGCTATTAAATCTTACTTTTTACCCCTCAAGAGATAAGTAACGGACACAGGATAAAAAAAAATGATTCTTTATTTTTTCTCCGCAGATTTATTCATTTTTCCTTCGTTAGAATTTTTACAGAATTGTGTAAATACAAATAATTTAGAATAACAAATCTTTAGTGTTATATTTATCTAGAAACCTTTCATTATTTTACAATATAAGACTCACGCAAGCTCTCTCTCTCTCTCTCACACACACACACATATATATATATATATATGTTATGTTATTGATATTGTAAATATTCGAATTTGATAGAAGGATATTAAACTCTAATGAAGTTTATAATGTAAATCGATATGAAACAAACTAAAACGTCTTTCTCTTAGATAAATACTTCTGTTCCTCCTTTTCAACAATTTATTTTTCTACTTTTGATTCGTATTGACGGAAATATAACAAAGTGAATGTTGACAATACTTCAAATTCCTTATGCTTGATTTTGAAATTTAAAGGTAGATAGAACTTGTTATTAACTGAATACTAAATTCCATAAAATTGTTTGAAAATAATTCTAATAATTTGAAATAATTAATAAATAATCTAATGGTAAAAAAATAGTTAATTGTTCATTGAGAAGAATAATTTGACTTTTTTTCCCAGAAAAAAAGAGTCTAAATATTTCATATATCCTTAAAATTTGAAATTATAGAAATATTTCACGTTTGGCATATGAAACTTAAATTGATACTCCCATAGGAATTATATAGTTAATATAATGTGTCAAAATTTATAATTTAAAATTATTTTTATAGATATCTTAAATAAAATATTTGTTCAACCTTTAAGAGCACGGGCGGGCTGGAGTGACACGAATAATGTGTACTCCAGCTCGTTTTGAGGCCTAAATATGAATTTTTAGTGATATTTACGTTAAATAAAATATCTAGTATTATTATAGGACTAATACAAATCATAATATAAGAAAAACTAATTTAAATAAAATGAATATGACAAAATAGAGTAAATTAAAAAAGTTGTTGATATTTAATTTGCGAATAATTTTACGGATTTAAAACAAAATCAAAGAAGAAACGTAAACTTACAAAGATTATCTCCATCATTCGGACAATTCACTGATATTTGTGGAACAATCATTGCATCTTTCACACATATATATGGTTATTTTTGAATGATTTGTACATACAAGTTTAGAACATTCAGTGCTACTTATAGTTGTGTAGTTATTTTTCGTTTTCGCCGGCACAAGTTACACCGTCCTTTCTTATTTGGAGGTTCTTCTGTACCTGCAGTTTCCAATATATTGAATTGACGCTTGATAATGTTTTATAACTTCTCGGCAATGATGAAACCAAACGTTTCTACAGTAAATGTGGTTTCAGGAGCGATAATGCTAAATTTTTCTAAAAATAGCGCTTATACTTTGGAGCGTTATTGGGTGATGATATTTGAAGCATAATTTGGCTGTTTGCATCTGTAATGTTTAAAAAGCTATAGAAAATTACCATAGACCATTTTAAGGTTTTCCGGTCAACAGTGTAAGTTCCTCCTAATTTATCTACAACATCTACATTACTTTTTGTTTTATTGTAGCCCAAAATGACATAAGGTTTGCTTATATTACTGTTAATACTAGCATCATCATGCATAGTACTCAGAAGAATAGGAGCTTCATTTTTTTTTGGAACATATGATACGATATTTACATCTTTTTGGAACACAAAAAGTGTTGAACCTATGACTAGTGCTTTCAATGAAAGAAATTCTGGAGGGATTTCTTTTTATTTTTTTTTATTTGAACGTAATGTTCCTACTTTCAGAAAAGACTTTGCTAAGAGGATAACTTGTGTACCAAATATCTGTTGTCAAATTGCGGCATGACGCTTTCAAATGATCAATTAGTTTGTTGACAAATCCAGCTGGAGAATTAGAAACATAACATGGTTCTTTACCGGCTGCAATCCGCAATATATTTCGATACTGTTCGTAAAAAATGTCTTAGAATTAAGAAGTGCAATCCTATTGATTCCTTATTTTGCAGTGCTTTTTGCCATGTATTGAAATTAACAAGCGCAAGCATTTTGATTCCATATTTTGCTTGGTATTTTGCCATGTATTGAATGGACGAGCATCTACCTTAGATGGGTTCAAGTTTTTCACCAATTATTACTCGATCCCTAGGAGAATAAGCTTTGCAATTTCTAATAAAAACACCGATATACAGTCTAATTGCCGCTAACTTATATATTTTTCAAATACCACATCTGGTATTTTTATCGTCAAATGGAATTCAACTAAGTAAAAATAAAAATCTATTAAAACCCATAACACCCGGAAGTATTTCAACACCAGAGCAATCATTTATCCACAATTCACGAGGGTTTATTTTACTGGCTTTTTTTCTCCAATAAGATATAACATTCCTATGCATGCCATTAGTTTTACATGTTTTGCAAAAAAACCACGCAATAAATCATTAAATGAACCTCACAATACAAAATATTTACATTATAACACTGATAGCGTATTCCGTACGCCAGTTGAGACGTTCCAGAAAAGAATAATGAGGAAGAACAGATGAAAATGCGACCTTCAATTTTAAACATAAGTACGTCACTGAATGAACTTCGGAAGGAGGGTAAATAAAAAAAAAAAAAAAAAAAGGTTTTAATCACGTGATTATTCTGAAACTCACTGCTCTCTTTTTACAGAGTGGCTTTCTCAATATTCTGCCCATGTACTTGAAGGTTAACTATGACTAAATTGTATTGAAATATTCTATGCAATCATGACTGGAAACTTTATAATTGTCCTATATTTTTTAAAACAGAATTAAGTTCTCCTTTCATATGCAGAAAAACATTGAAATTCTTTGTAGAGAAATAAATGTATATGTTAAAAATTGAATTTTCGTTAAGACTGTTAAGTGTTTCACATTTTTATATGTTCTTCCAGATTTTTTCGAGTTCCTTCTTCAAGATATACATTCAAATAAAAAAAAACATTTTTTATAAAAAGTGAAAAATAGCAATAGAAAAACAGTCAGAAAAAGTTTGGCAATGCATCGTCAAATAAATAAATAAACAAAAAATAAAAATGAAAACTTGTATGCATTACATTATTCTCCGCAGTCATAGAAATATGCAATGAAAATGAAGGATACTTTTCCCTTTCGAAAGAAAAGCTACTATGAGGTGTAAAAATTCATGTTCGCATCTACTGATTTATTCTAGCAGTTTAGATTACAATTCGGTCTGGTGAAAATACCTAGTCGAAGGGCAGTGTAAAATCGAAACTGAGCGCTTTCGAAACGGTATTAAATCGATTTTGTATTGTGAACCATCCGCTTGACATACCAATCCATCGGCCAACACTGGTGTTCGCTTTGAGTGCTCAAAATAGACGACACTTCATCCCGTCTTTCCTTTTCTTTTCGCTGGAGGAACATACATAACAGCTTCTGAATCGCATTTGAACCTGTTTTAGGATGAAACATCGATTTATTTCGCATTGAAATGCGAATGGAAAGGGAAAGTAAAAGCTGGATGACTGTTCACGCCCATGGGAGAGTGATATTTTATACGGTTTTTAGTCGATTTAGATTACCTTTCATCAGTTGCTTAATTAATCTCGATTTAAAAGATGTTGTATATACCACTGAGTTTTTAATTATTTGTTATAATTAAATGTTTTATTTCTCTCTCTCTCTCTCTCTCTCTGTTTCTCACTCACTCACGCACACAGACACACAAAGACACACACACATGTTATGCGAGTATGAAAAATATTCCACATATGCTGAATAATTAAATTATGTTGGAGAAGTTACGTCTAAGAATCAGTTTGTGGAAGTTTTTGTTCACACTGACATTTCACAAAGAAGCAACAAGAGAGCTATAGGCGACGGACCTCATAATTTTGAATCACCCTGAAGTGATGAGGGCGACACCAGAGCTGGTACTTCCCTCTCCGAATTTCCAGACCACGACAAAGGGAAGTCTCAGCCCCACGACGCGTCTTTAGTGATATCGTGATCAAACTACAAGTGGACGAAAACAAAACTAGCCACAAGTCGACAATCGTGGCCCACTAGAATCGTGGCCACAAGAATAAGTTTCGACTCGGTAAATATTATGGTTGATCATGAAGACCATTGTTAACATATTTCACAATTATAAATTATTATCATGTCACCGGAAGGATTTCTGAGTATTTGCCATATTCACTTTACTCCGATGTCTTTTTATTGTGATTTAGAACATCGAATGAAGTTAAATCGAATGAAGTTCTTATTTTTAAATCGAATGAAGTTCTTATTTTTAAATCGAATGAAGTTCTTATTTTTCACTTTGGAGGAATTACCATGTGAGCCTCTGCGCTGTAAAAAAAATTAAGACATCTTGACCATCACCAACTTTAAGCTTTTTCTGTAGGAACAAACCAATAAATTAATGAATGGATATATAAAAATAAATGGTTCCTACCTTTAATTCTACACAGATTCCTGAGAATATTTTGTAGGCTAATAACGTTGAAGCATATAATCTACGTAATTTTTTAAAGCATACCAATAAACACCTACAAGATTTTTTCAACTGGTCCTTAGAAATTTCAAGAAATGGTGCTCGTATGATCGAAAATGGTTTATTTTTAGTTTGCATCATGACTCACTAGACAGCTGTTTCAGTCACAATTACTCGTATTCATGATCATGACGACTTTCGATCTTCAAAAATTCTTATTCATAACTTTTCCAACCAATGAGATCGTCCTCGCTTTCTTTGGAGCATATTCATTGGTATTAACCAATTGTTTTGTTTGTTCTTTGGTTTCCGATGTATAACGATAAATTAATCATCAATGGTAACGACTCGACGCGTCAGCAATCAAATTTCGATTTTGAAGCAAATGACTACCAAATCAAAACTAACTTATTAATCAATGTCACATTTGTTTCGACCCGTTTGACAGATGACAGCTCCTAATGGTAACTGGAATTTACTTTGATGATGTCATCTGTCTTCTAATACCATTACTTTTTGAAACAACCTCGAATTTAATAGAATAATATTTTCGTCTATATGGAACTCTTAAATTTATGGTTATGGACAATACCATTTAAGTATCAGAAAGAAACTCTTCCCATTTTGAATAAATGAGTGAAATTGTTTTCTATGAGCGGACATTTGAATCGTAAATAGTTAAGTTTCGTCAACACTAAAGATTACAAATATTCAATAGGATGTAATTTGTATATATATATATATATATATATATATATATATATATATATATATATATATACAAACAACAAAATTATTTTATTAGAATCAATACGGTTTAATTTCGTAACTTTTGAATTTTTAGTTCTCCACAGACACAAATAAGTTTTATACTTTAATTACTTGGATATAAATTAACTTTTAATGCTTATTCGCAAATAAAGTATTATTTTCTGACACTTTCAACAAACAGATAACATAAATTGTAACTAATTATGCATAAACATTGATTTTTACTAAAAAAAGAGAGGTTTTTATGTATTAAATTAATGTTATAAAATTTTCCCTTTTTTTTTTAAATAAAAGAATTGAAACTTTTAAAAAATTATATTTCATGTTACATCAATGTCATTGTTATTTATATTATTATACTTAAAAAATACATTTCTAGCTTTAAAATTAATTTAGTTTTTGACATTAAACCTGTTTAAAAATTCGTAATTCAATTACTTATAATTCAATTACTAATAATAATTGGTTATAATTCCTTTAACATTTATGCTTGTCAAAATATTTTTTCTGAAATTACCTCCAGTATGCTACTTATTTTCATGTTACTAAATATTTGTTTAGCTTTATTTCGAAATAATGATAATTACTAAGAAAGATATAGTATCAACCTTGAATGACGTAATAGAGTCTCAAATGGTAAAATGGTAAATATAAAAATACATTTCAAAACCAATCTCAAGTATAAGTATTTTTTTTATAATTCACTAACTCGGCTTTTTATATAAAGAAAATGATTCATTTTAAATAAGAATATCCTGCGTCACTATCAATGAATTTCATATCTAGCTACGAATCCTATTTTTTTACTTACATCTAGCTATGAGAATGTAAAAAATAGAACTATTTTTATCGACGAACGCAACTGACGAATTGTAAAAAAAAAAAAAAAAAAAAAAAAAAAGGTTTTTTTCTTTTTTAAATTTTATCTCAAACTACGTATTATTATAATTTGCAACATATCCAAAAATTACATAGAATAAAAAGAAATTGAATCGTGTATTATACGTTGCGATAATTATTTAATATATGAAATTTGAGTTAGAAAGTCTACATAACTGTTATCATTGAAAAATAAAGTGTTCTATAAATTATTAGATTAACTTTAATGTAATTAAAATATTAGAATTAAATGAGGCTAATAATTATTTTGTGAGTGGTGGGTGTAATATGGCCATAATTTCTTCTTAAAAAAAACTGTTTTCAGTAATTGTATATGCATTAGTCAATAAAGAAATTTCCTACAACCATTCTGATTATTACGACAGAGGTCTCACTTAATAATCAAGCATTTCTAAACTATTTCTTAATTTAACTCTTTTCATTACGGTTATGTTAAAGATCGTTTGTGCAACACTCTTAAATACAGCTTTATGAAGTATAAAGACAGTACATTGCTGTTGCATCTGTAATATCTATGTATGGAACATTTAACCTAAAAACTGAGTATCATCTCTGGATTGTGTTCAAGTTATAAAACTAAACCACACATTGAATTTCAACACATCTAACAATTGTACTTAGTCTTTTTTTTGTGGCCTCTGTAGCCTGGTAGTCATGGTCGCGAATTCGCTACTGGTGTTATTTTTGCCGAGTCGTAGATTCGAGCCTTGAAGTCATTAAAGGCCAGCAGCTTAGCGAGATTGATATATTTTCAATCTGTGGATGTTCCAAGTATAAAACTACTTGGGAGCTTAAGACTGCTAAGTGAATAATATTAACTTTTGTTTTGATTATAGTCTTCACAGAAATCAAGTTTTAATATATGATCCAATAATACGTAACATGACATCTGATTAATTTTAATACTTCACCAATCAACATTTCAAGAGAACTATTAAGAATTCCAGATTATGGTCTTGTAGTGCAAGATATGGAGTTTTAAAATACACGATAATAAACCTACCTTGCATTTTTATTAGATGAAATATATCTGGAAACTGGACATAAAATAATAAAAACAATAAAACTGAAAAAATTACTTTTGGAATAAATTTCAAATCAGTACAAAACAACATTAATGAAATAAAGAAAAATATAGGAAACCATGCAATCTTTTTCTATTTATATTAAGATTGAACAGAATGTTCTGACATGCGCTGTAATACAGTTTTTACTGTTCCATCCTCTGGTATCGAAATAAGTTTTTTGAGCAAAGAGACTAGAAAGAACTTCTATTTTCTTTCTTATAAAACCTTCTTCAGTTTCGATTCCTCTTGTAGGCACATTCTATAACTTTTTTCTTGTTATTCTTTTTTCTTGTACTCAGTTTGAACAGCAGGATATTATGTAAGGAATCCACCTGTCCAAAGGCTTTATTCAAAACAGTTCGATGGAGTTTGGATTTGGTATCAAAATGTTCTGCCAGTTTCAAATTTTCAACCTGTCGAAAAGAGATTCAAGCAGAAGTATCGCCATTTTTTTTAACCTCTTCCCCTCCTTTCTTTTGTAAAAATGGTTATTTAACCTTCTACACTCAAGTTTAGTTACTCGAGAGCTCTTTTTTCATAACTTCTTATTTTGAGAGTTTATTTCAAGTTTTCGTTTTCAAAACCAACTTATTCAATAAAAACGAAGAGAAAAATAAACTCAGAGAAAAAATGGCAATAACAAGTAAACATTTTTAGAAACGAATTGAAACCTCTTGATGCGTCTCAAGCGTGGAACTAAAGTCTGAAGTTTTGACACGTAACAACAAATTTAATCTGTTTTTCTTTCGGCTTGAATATTTCTTTTAAAGCGGTGAGAAAACCCTAGGATAAATACTTGTGTTAAGTCTTTATTTCCCCCATATTCTCTTTAATGCATAAATAGTTTATATTTCTAATACTCACATCATATTTCTTTTTCGTATACATTAAATACCACATTGAAACGATACTTAACTAAGGTTAAGAATAAAAAAATGCTTAGATGTTTGAGAAATGTCAACATTGATTGCCTTAAAATTTTATTTTTACGATACTTAGTTTTGTCATTATGTTTATTTCTATATCCTAAAAATTACAAAAATATATCTGTCGTATTCTAACTAGCTTATTTTAATATTCTTTTTGAGAAGAACATTCTAGGCACAAAATAGATTTTAAAATTATAACTTATTTCCAGAAAAACACAGAATAATTGTAAATAATTTTAAATGGTTAGTAAATATATCAAAGGTAAATTATTGTATTATGAAATTCAATACTTTTTATGTGGTTCCTTTTTATGAAATGACGTGAAAATATACATTTCTTTCAAATAAATAAGCACAATCTAGCTATAATGTAATGCAATCATATGAATTGAGATTACTGCTAGTAAAATAAAAAGAATACTAAAATAAAATATTAAGACAGTTGTAAAAGACATCAAACTACATAATATGAAATCAGAATAATATGTTCATAAAAATATTTGTCTTTTAAGTATTTGGGTATGGAATTCAAAAACAAGAATCAATCACTTAAAATGCTATGAATTATATATTTTTTGTTCTAGCATTTCCTATAGACTTTTGTTTTTCGTAAATCTTAAAAGGTCTTAACTGTAATACAACTGCATTAGTTATTCCCTTATTAAAAACATTTGAAACAAATAATTTGCAAAAATTTTAGTCTGGAATGTTTAATAGATAAGCATATTATTCGTAAAAATTAAAATAATATTAATAATATAAATATGCTCCATTTTTTAAGAAAAATTATTTTGACGAGAATAAGAACTAAAAGACTTTAATTTACTTTTCTGTGAAGGAATTAATTTATTAAATGAATGACGTTACGGATAAAGAAGAAAATAATTTACACAGAAACATAAATAAGAGAAGTTTCTAAATCCTTTAATGTACATTCACACTGTCGAGGTATATATATATATATATATATATATATATATATATAACAGGCCAATTGAAAAGTCCCCGGCCTGACACATAGATGGCGCTACTAGAATTAAATCCATATGTGTTTTAGTTAGCCTTAACCCTCAAAAGTTGCATGTATAATTTTGACAACTGTCGGATCATTAGTTTGTGAATTATAGCATTTTGAGGGAAGCAAATTTTGTTATTGTGAAAAAAATGGATAAAATGGAATTTCGCGTGTTGATAAAATATTGCTTTTTGAAGGGAAAACATACAGTTGAAGCAAAAACTTGGCTTGATGCCGAGTTTCTGAACACTGCCCCAGGAAAATCAACCATCAAGGATTGGTATGCTAAGTTTAGACGTGGTGAAATGAGCACCGAAGACGGTGAACGCAGTGGACGCCCAAAAGAGGTTGTTACCGACGAAAACATTAAAAAAATCCACAAAAAGATTATGAATGACCTTAAATTGAAATTGAATGAAATAGCAGACACTCGAAAGATATCAACTGAAAGTGTACATCATATCATTCACGAATATTTGGGTATGAGAAAGCTCTGTGCAAAGTGGGTGCCGCGCGAGCTCACTTTTGACCAAAACAACGACGAGTTGATGATTCGGAGCAGTGTTTGAAGATGATCAAGCGTAATAAACCCGAGTTTTTTCGTCGATATGTGACAATGGATGAAACATGGCTCCATCATTTCATTTGGAAGTCTAATCGACAGTCATCCGAATGGACTGCACACGATGAACCCGCTCCAAAGCTTGGGAAAGCGCAACAGTCGGCTGGCAAAGTTATGGCGTCTGTATTTTGGGATACGCATGGAATAATTTTCATTGACTTCCTTGAAAAAGGAAGGACCATCAACAGCGATTATTACATAGCGTTAAAATTAGGACGAAATCGCCGAAAAACGGCCGCCTTTAAAGAAAAAGAAAGTGCTGTTTCACCAAGACAATACACCGTGTCACAAGTCAGTGAAAACGATGGCAAAAATCCATGAATTGGGCTTCGAATTGCTTCCTCATCCACCGTGTTCTCTAGATCTGGCCCCCAGCGACTATTTCCTGTTCTCATATCTCAAAAGAATGCTGGCGGGGAAGAATGTTTCGTCGAATGAAGAGGTGATCGCCGAAACTGAGGCCTATTTTGAAGCAAAGGACAAATCGTTCTACAAAAATGGTATCGAAAAGTTGGAGGGTCGCTATAATCAGTGTATTACCCTTGAAGGGAATTATGTTGAATAAAAAAAAACTAATTTTGCCAAAAAAATGTGTTTTACTATGGTAGGCCGGGGACTTTTCAATTGACC
>BMAW01055736.1:141538-196582 GCA_019974015.1 Nephila pilipes
ATATATATATATATATATATATATATATATATATATACATTAAAAAGAAAATGTTAAAAATAGGCAAAACATGCGAGAATAGTTTTCTTATTTATAGATTTTTTTTTATTTGAAAAATACAAATTTATATTCTCGTGGCATTGTTGGAGATGCTGACCACTATGTTTACTCTTGCCCTTTTAACAGGATTTTTATTTAAAATGTCCTGTTATTGAAACGAAACCTATTTGGCTGAAGTTCGTGTGTGAAAATCGTTACTTGCATTTGAAGTATAAATCCTGTATTCTTACGGGTTGTAAAATTATCCAACAAATTTCTTATTGTTTTAGCTTTTTATCAAATTTCTTAGTATTTCAATTTTTCTTATTGCGTAGTTATAACTGTATACTTTGTATATATATTCATATTTTTGTCTAACACTTCATTT
Organism: Nephila pilipes; assembly: GCA_019974015.1. Lineage (NCBI taxonomy): Eukaryota > Metazoa > Arthropoda > Arachnida > Araneae > Nephilidae > Nephila > Nephila pilipes. The sequence goes on from BMAW01055736.1 coordinate 141,966, forward strand.
TTATCCACGAGTTTGTGGGACGCATTTGTATTGTGCCATTTAGTCTGTTATAAATCTTATTTTTCAAAGAAAATTCCGAACGTTAGTTTTTTTAAATTCCTGTTATGTTTATTTTCTGCTATGTTAATACATTGGAAGCTTTTTTTATTTCACTTTTGATTTAGAAAATATGTAATATTTTACTTTCTTTTGTCAATTAATTCTGAGTGCATGGGTGATTGTCTCCTTGGGTGAGAGTTTGTAGCTCTAAACTCTTTTGGGTAAGCTCAGTCCCATTGGGTATTCTGTCAATAGCCCTCGTGTTGCTTCTAGTGTGAAGTTAACAAAACCAATGAAATCAATCCAGTTAGTCACATAATCACTTTCAAAATTACTTAGCTAGAGATTACGTTTCATAATGCTCTACTAGCTTTGAAACTACGATTGTCATTTCGTCTGACTTCATTTATACTTGAATAGGGGTTGAAACTTGAAATCACTGACAAAATCCGCTATTCGAAGAGCTAAAAGGATGCTTTTAATTTTAATATATATTTCGAAGTTCTTAAAACTCGCCTCATATGCATATGTTTTTTAACAATTTTAGTTCAACTCATATGTTTTTTTAACAATTTTAACATATTTAAGTTCCATGGGCAAGATTTCATATTTTATGCAGTTTGAGAATTTATTTCGTCACAATCTGTATAAGATGGAATGCGTTTCATAGATATCAAAATATTTTCAATTTATATGTTAGGGTCATGACTTTCTTTGAACATTTCACAAGTAGATTTCAGATTCATTTGTAAATGAATTAAGAGTCTGTGTAACTTTTTTTTTTTTTATATTTTTTGAATATTAATATACAAGTCATTTATCACTATGACATAAGTCAACAGAAATAAATTTGTTACACATATTGTTAAAAAGTTCATTTTGAAAGGATTGTAACATAATAATATTAACAAAAATTGTTTTTGAAAGCATTTTAACACAGAAAGTCATAAATTGCTTCTTTTAGGTAACGTATTTAACTTTTTTATTATTTATAGTATTTAACAAATTTCACATATTAAACTAAAATTTCGTAATAGTTTTTTTTCGTTTAGTTTTCTTAATAGTCACATTTTAACGCATTATATAATTGAAAATTCAAAGCTCATTCAAGATTTGAAAGAAAAAACATATATATACTATGATCCCTTTAGAAAGTAATTGCGTAATTTATATTTAGTAGTTGTAAATGTCGTACATGTATATGCTTACATAAATTGTAAAAACAATTTTTTTGAAAAATGAATGTATTAAGCTTGATCAGCTGATTATTGAAAATATGATAATTCTGGCTAAGTTAAATGAAACGTAAGTATTAACTTTAATAATGCTAAAGAAATTATTGGATTTTAATTACTTAATTACATGAAATGTACTTTTATTGCACTAGGGAAAACAAATATTTTGACTTTCAGTGTACATTATTCAAAATTCTATTTTTATTTAAACAAAATTCTTTGTGCATGGAATAAAAATATGTAGTGTGAAAAGTAAGGGCAGAGAAAACACGATGTGGACTTTTTTTTTTCTTTTAAAAGTTGTTTTCAGTCATGTAAGAAATATAGGTATGATGGATGTACAAGTCAGCTGACGTCGTTTAGGTGGAAAAAAAGGGAAAATAACGTCATACGACGTATAAAAAAATGTTAAACCGCCTCTATTTTCTCTTCTGTCAAATGTAATGTAGCCAATTTGTCCTAAACCAGAAAAATACCTCAAAAAGTCCCCTTTTTAAGGCATAGAATTTTTACTCGGTATCTGAGAGCAGCATGTGCATGATCGTTATGAAAAAGAATCCTTATTTCGAATTTTACATAATAAAATGCATTATGTATGAAAGAAGAATGTGCATTGTAAAGCAAGTTCATTTAATCTTAAAAGCATGACTAGACACAGACCTTTTATTAAATGGAAATGCATTGTTTTGAAAAGAGTTTTTCGAAAGAAATGTCAGTGAAGCAAAATATTTTTTTTTATGAATCATTTGAATTGAAAGAAACAAAATGATAAAATTGAGTTATTGTTAGGCGGAAATACAAAATGAAATGTTTGTGCATTTGGGCTGAGCAAGAATATTTCACGATAGGAAATATGAAGAAACGTTTTGTATTAAAAGTTCAAAAAATAAAGATAACTAAATCGTAAAATATAAGAGTTTGATGTTATAGCTTGATATTTTAAATACTTGTACATTTTTATATGTAAGATTAAGACATACTGGTATTGTTGTAAGAGCAGAGAGAGATATATCTTTCGACAAAGAAATTTATGTTGTGAATCTTTGTATTTATCATGATGTTCAGTAGCTGAAATTAAGTAAAAATTGGAATAGTCGAAATGAAACAAATTTAGTAATTTTAAAAAATTAACTTAAATCCCAATAAATGTAAATGTTTGCTACTATAGCTCAATATGTTGAAATATCTTTTCGTGTATAATATATGTATTAACACAGACTTGAAAGAACAGGGGGAAATATTTCCTTCAGGAAATAAATGTAGTGTATTTGATCACCTATAGCAAAAAATAATATGAATAATCGAAGTAAAACGAATGTGCAATTGAAACATTTTTAAACTTATATATATATATATATATATATATATATATATATATATAGTTATTATTATATTTATTTAAATTTAAATTGCTGGGATTCACAAAAAATAATTTATAGTTCTACATTGACTCATTTTAATAATTAAATCCAGTTGAATTCAATGACAGTGAAAATAATTAAATATTCTTTAAATAAACATTATATCAATAAAACCCCATTTTTCTGATACATTTTAATATTTATTCTGAATCTAATAATATTTTTAAACAAAATAAAGTTTGATAAAAATATACAAATAATTCCTATTTCTCTCTTTTTTTGAATTTAGACACTTGTAATAAGAAAGTTTACTATTATATCAGCTGCGAACTTATACCTTAACATTTTTTATGTTTTAACTGCGTATAAATCGGTTGGGTTCAAATTAATCATTGTGGAAGTGAAATATCTGATGTAGTCATCATTGTGAAGCCCCAAACAACACTTTTTTTCCTTGCTTCTGATTGCGAAGTTAATAACCTATCAATAAACTAAACAAACATGTTACAACTATTACTATTAAATAAAAAGTTATTGTTTGTTATTTTTATCGCATTACTTATTTCTGCCGAACGAGAAATAAATTTTAAAATTTCAAAAAGACAAGAAATTCTAATTTATTTGTTAAATTGATTTAAAACGCAAATAGAAATTTTTCATTTTTTCCGTCCCATTTACTTCATAATCTATAGTCATATTTCATCTGCATGTCGTTAACTACCTATACGACATGATGGTGTTAATGACATAAGGTCAAAATATTAAAGTATAATACCGTAATATATACCAAGCACTGTTATACAAATGGATTATCTCAGACAATCTAATGCTTGGGCTACTAGTTTAGGTTACGACAGTTAGTAAGGTCCTTAAAATTTACTGCCCCAGAAATGCAGGTGAGTAAAGAAATAACACAAACACACACGAAAAAGAGAAAAACTGATATAAATAGAGGGTTGGACCATTCATTGAAAGTGCAATGTGGTGGAAGCTTATAAATCACACAGTAATAAAAAGAATTAGATTTAAAATTGCAATAGACAAATAAAAAATTCGTATTTGTGTGATTTCATCGCAATGGTATTTGTAATAGACAAATCCACAGCAGTTTTCTAAATTATTTCAAACGTATTTGTTGAGCAAAATTTTGTTTAGTGTCTGATGTGCTTTGGCAAACTGATGATACTCATATAATGAGAAAAAACACACACACATTAAACTTGTTCAGTTTAATTTTATTATCTGAATAGAATAAAATAGTTAACTTTAATAATTCATTACCATCTTTAATATTTTGACTTTTGCTTTAATTTTAATATTTGAATAAATAATTGAGTTTTTCTCTTGGAATCATTTCGTTTTCTTAATTTTAATGTTAAAATTTGACATCGTTACTAAACATTAGAATGTTTGTATCTTGACACTTTAATAAAGTATTTCCAAAAAATGAAGAAAAATGGTTGGTGCTATAATAGATATGGAAATGGAGTAATATGAATTATATTTAGGAAAATAAACCTGAGCATTTAAGATGTTATATTTTCATAAGTGCAATTTTTGCAGAATAATTCGTTTAATTAATGTGTGTTACAGTTTACTAAATGTAATTTCATTCTGAGCGTCGTTAGCACCATATTATATAAATTCCGTTCTAATTGCTTAAAAATACATAAAAATATTATAAAGCAATGTTCCTGGCTGTTAAACTAATCAATAGTGTTCTTTAATTTTTAAATTCAACTTATGGTATTTATTATCGTAATTAAATAAGATTTTAGACATTTTTCTACAAACACACGTTAAAGAGCGTTCGCAAATTCTTTGTCATAAGAAACGTATGCTACAGCAACTACCTTTAACAATTAATGATGATCTCTTTTGAAATATGGATGAAAGGTAACAGAACTCTTCGAGATCTTCACATTACAGTCTCTTCGTATATCCGTTTGAGGTAAAGTGACGTAAATACTAATGAAAGATTAATGATGCTCCATCCCTCGGTTCAAGGCTTCTGAGCCATCAAATATCATCTCTTTTATGCTTCTCTTCATGCTAGAGACCCAGCTAATTAATCAGTTAATCCTTCTAAGAAAAGGACGGGAAAACCACAAAGGAAGGATAATAGCGTATTTTGTGATAGATGGCAAGATTCCATATGTCAAAAATCAAGGATTGTTTGAGATGAGTTTTAAGAATTGTGTTAAATTTATTCAGTATTTAATCGTTTTATTTATATGAGTTCTAGTCGAAAGACTTATGTTCTAGAGGTTCTCTTTGCGTTATTTAATTAATAGAACATAAAAGACTTCATAAGGTAAAAATGAGAGTGCATCATACATTAAAATAAGTTTTATAATTTTATAACAAAAAATCTACCCACAATTCCACTGTTTTTCTGAATAATTATTTCAAAACAGAATAATTCTTTTTCTAATAAAAGATTGAAGATCAATGATTGTAATATTTAACTATAGTTTTAAGACTTAGATTGAAATGCGTAAGTATTTTTATGTCGTTTTAGTTATGAGTTCCTGCGGAAAAGTAAAAAGTGTGTATAAGGAGCATTTCATCATTAAATGATCATGCATTCTTTTATCCAGGAAATTTATGGATTAATTGAAACTGAAATGTTTTTTTAATTAACAAAGTAAAACGCAAGCTAGTTAAGATATTATAAACTTCAATTAAATAATAAGTAAAATTACTGGTGGAGTGTGAAATTATAATTAATTGTATTATTGTATTTTATTGCTCTGGATATTTTTTGAAAATTACATAAAATGGATAATTGTTCATCTCAAAATATATATTTTATTAAAAGTTACGTTTTGAATAAATAAAAATAAAAATACGTGATTTAATAATGTGATTAATTTTACCCTGAAAAATACTTTTATGTAGAATGCCTAAGCGAAGAGATTAACAATTAGCTAATTAATGAAGTAATCGGAATTACACAACGATAATATTAAATTAGTGAATTATGTTCATTCCTTTCTAAATAAATGTAGATATATAATTCTGAAAGTATTCGTTTGACGTTTTTAAACATTTTAATTTCTTTAATTTTATACTTAAAAGCTAAATGAATGAACTTATTGGTATAATCTCGGAAATAAATTTCAGTTAAAAGAATTGGAAATGAGAAATGAATAACTACTAAGATAATATGCAGTATTAGTATTTATGAAAATTAGTTATGTTTTTTGTGATTCACAATCATAATTAATAAAATTAAAAAGAATAAACTAATCAAATGGAAGCATATAAAAATAAACATAACTATTGTCTGATAATAATAATTAGCATTTGTCAAAAATATACAAGTAAATAATATAGATTAATAATACTTAATAATACTTAATCTACGAATATTTTAAATATAGATAAATGATCGCGATTTATATATGCTAATGTATATATAATGATTTATTTCAATTTTAATAAAATAAACAAGTATTTTCTATGTTTGGTACCTTATTCTTATAATAATCTTACATTGTCTCAGAAATGTTATTTTTACTATTAGAGAAAGATATCAGAATTAGAAACACTTCACATATTCTGAAAGTGTTTAATTTGCTAAATATAAGTACACTAAATATGACAGACAAAAAGGAATACCCCATTTAATAAAAAAGTAAAAAAAAAAAAAAATACACGCGTTCTTGTAAAAATGCTCATGCCTACTTTTTTCAATAATGAACCAAAGTTTCAAAAACATTTTTTAACCATGAAACATTTATCGCTGGACTTAAATAAACGCAATTTAACATTTATGAATACTAATCAATCGATTTATTTTAATTTCTATGTAATCAAAAATCTAAAAAAATAATTGAGAATATGAACAAAAAAAAAAAAAAAATTCTGAATATTTAGACAGTAAACATGCTGCCATTTTTGTCACTACCTCAAATTATTTCTTTTTAATTTGCGTTTCTTCTTGGAATGTTTCGAAAAAAATATTATTACAGTTAAATGCCTTTAAATTGTACTTCTTTCATTTCTTCAATTCTTATTTCTATTACATACAAAATGTTTAAATAGCATTAAAAAGTCATTGGAAAAGCAAAATATACAACAAATTAATCATTTTCCTTAAAATCGGTAATATATATTTAGTTACTAATTAAATTTGATATTAAATTTAAAAGACAGGGAACCGTTCTCTAAACCTTTTAAATTTCTTTACACATTCATTCGAAAATAATTATAAATTATAAAATAATTCATTAACTGAAGGTTTAGAAAAAATGAATTATTATGTGTCAATTTTAAGCTCTTTTAAATTTATAAAATATTTAAGGAAGCAATATTATACACTAACTTCTTTACAAATCTTGAAAAATTTATCATATAAAGTCAAAGTTTCATCAGTTTTTAAAAGAAAATAATCCGTTAAAAATGTGGTTCGACACTCTTTTCCCCCTATATATATATATGTGTGTGTGTGTGTGTGTGTGAGTGTATGTGTGTGTGTTTTATAATAATCGTTTTCGAAGGAAATAGCTTCCTTATTTGACGAAAGTCTCTGTCCTATGAGACCAACATTTAGTTTAAGGAACAAAAAAAAAGTCGTTTGGGGCTAGATTTAGTGAGTAAGGAGGATGAGCAAGAATTTCAATCCATAATTCATGGATTTCCGTCATGGCAACCGCTAAAGTGTGAAACCGCGAATTGTCTTGTAGAAACAGAATCTTTTCTTTCAAATGTGGCCATTTTTCCTTAATTTCTCTTTCAGCTTGTCACAAGTGATGATGCTAATATGTTCCTTTAATGATTTTTCTTATTAGAAAATAATCAATTCTTATAACTCCATCGCTATCCCAGTCGAAAAAACAGTTTTTTTTAGAGTAAATAAATGCGACCTGCGCATTCCACTGTTTTGAAAGTAATTTTTTTCGGGCGTATGATAGTGCATCCTAGTTTCATGTACAGTGATTAATTGGTACCAAAATTCTGATTAATTGCTTCTAAACTGTGCCAATAGAGTTTTGGAAATGCTCATTCTAAAATGTTTTTGGTTTTACAGGTGCCAACGCGGGACCCAACGAGCCGTCAGCATTCTCATGCTTAAATCTTGATTCAATATGTAACAAACACGCTCATTGGACATATTCATAGTCTCTTCTATCTCTCTCACTTTGATTTGACTGTCGTCCAGTACATTTTGGCGAACTTTAGTGATGTTATCGCCAGTGGTTGCAGTTTTGGACGTCCCGAACGTTCATCATCTCCGATGTTAGTACTGCCACGTTTCAATTCCGCTGCCCAAAATTTCAAGCTGGTAAATGATGATGCAGAGTCTGCTTACACAGCTTCCAACTCATGTTTGATTTGCGTAGGCGTATTGCATTTTAAATCTAATATTTAATGACAGCTCAACACTCGATTTTTTCCAATTTCACAAAAACACTCGCATTGTCTCGCTCAAACGATTGTCAATCAACAACTGTGCTTCCAAAATGATTGACATTTTGGTGAGTACATATCAAAAGATATACAACCGTATTGCCTAATGCTTCATTGACGAGTGCTAAGAAACTGCTCATGTCAGCTAAGAAACTGTTCAAGGCCCCCTAATATATATATATATATATATATATATATATATATATATATATATATAAAGAGAAAGAGGGAGAGAGAGAGAGAATAGGAACATTCAACTAATGGAACACAAATAACATGAAGTTCTTATGAATCTTTTCCATTTAAAATTCTATTTAAGAAAATCAAATGTTATATTTTTAGTTATGTTACGTAGTTTACAACGGTGGTTGTTGAACTTAATATATTTTGAGGGCGTGGTAAAAATAATAAGACAGAGATAAATCAAAATTACCTTTGACAACGCCCTTAGAAAGCTTAAGTGTGTTTCAGTTGACTCGTGTTTTATACATTATTATTACATTGTATGATCTTAGCTATAAGAGATTGAAACTTGGATGAGGCTTAGTTAAAAGACACACAAAATATATGACCTCTTTTAAGAGAAAAAAAAATTATATGTTTTTGATATAATGACATAGTAAACGTATCATTCTGATTTTATCATTAATTTAAAATTTGAAGATTAAATATGTATAAGTTGTTATGTTGTTTAGTAGAAACTTCGGTAAATAGTATTTGATATAATATATAATTTTACTAATTAAAAATGCTAATATCTTTTGGAAATCTATTATCCCGATTTATTAAAAATAAAGTAATTATGAAAAGGGAATCAAGTTCTTAATAAATACTAAAACGATTTGACAGAATAACATTATATTAAAATTAGATTTTTATCTACATGACAAAATTTAACAGACGAAATTAATTTTTATGTTTGAGAACAGCTTACTGGGAATAATAGTTTTACAGTTAGATAACATATTTTTTCAATGTTATCATCAAATTAAGACATTTATATATTTGCATTGAAGAGAAAAATTCACAAATTTACCGTACAAAAGTAGTACAAAAGATATTCGGATGTATTAATCGAAGTTGATCATGCATCTCAGACTATATGTATGAATAATAAAATAATGATGTAATTGATTTATGAAATTTAATAATTATTATTTACAAGGTAATGAGGCTAGTAAATAAAACATTATGAGCATTATTTACATAATATTCAGAAATATATCATGAATCATAAGCATTTCTGGAACTTCAAAATTTCCTTGACATTCGAAATCTTTTTGAGATAATGAATAAAATAATTTTTCTTACGAGTTTTTGAAGATGACTATTAACATTGCACAGTTTATAGAACATGATCATGTATAGTATATGATTCAGATTATTAGTTAATTTACCGAAGAAGGTAATTACATGCTACTCATTTGATTAGATTTTCTTAGCTTTACACTCAAACAAGTGGGTTTAACATTAAAATGATTCATTTCCCCCCCACATATATATGAAAAGATATATGGAGTAGATGCGTTATTTATAAGCATAGGATAAATAGAACGATTGAAAATTGAATCTTAAAATTGTAAGAACACTTGCCACTCCATAGAGAAAATATCTATTTTTTTTTTTTAGAAATGTGGGTTTTTTTTCATTATGCTGCAATGTATTCCTCAAAATCTTCTATTAGCACTAATCTATAATGCATGTATTTACATGTTATGGAATGATTCTATTTCTTGCATAAAAATATTTTTTTCTCCAAATTTTCCAAATCTTAAGTATTCTGCAATATTTGTACAACAATTATGAGAAATTTGAGTAATTTTATTATTTAAATTTACTCAAATTTAAATAATAAAATTACTCAATTTAAATTAATATTTAAATTTTTTTTCATACCTATATATTTGATTTTTAAAACTATTATGATTCAAATATAGAATGTTATGTTTATAGATACACTGTAAATTTTTAAAGTTACAAATTTTGTAAATTTTATACAAAATGTACCTTACCTAAATTTAAGTACATTAACAGTTTTTTAATTACTCATACATAATTACTCATGTTTGTTAATGGGATTTCCTTTTCATCAAGAGATACATAAATTTTCATATATCTGAATGTTTAAACATGATTTACATCGTTTTTAAAATGAAAAATTGAAGATTAATTACAATACACTCAATTTTCCTAGTCTGAGTTGCCTCTATAAACATAAAATATATATGATGTAATCCAAAGGAAAAAATGCAGATTACAGTAGAGAGGAGCAAGGGGAAAATCTCCAAAAATCGGGATTTCTCAAAATAAACTGTTTTAAACTATTTAAAAGGTGAAATGCGAAACAATATTTCAAGCATACAACTTGATTACCATACAATTGTTTATTAAGACAGAAATAATTAAAAATAACAATTAAATTAAATGAATATATATTGTGTGTGAATTTATTTTGAACTTTAGCAATTGATTTGTTTTATCTCGATAGTTCCCAGTTAGTCACCGGACTAACGATCCATATAATCATTAATAGTACACAGAAAGTTTTATCTTATGTAATATCGTTAAATTATTGTTTAGCTTACAATAAAATATTTTATTAAAATATATTAGATATTGACACATTTCAGCTTTTTAAAATATTATTTCAGATTTTTAAATTATTATTAAAATATTATTCAGTCCAATTAATCTTTGATTAAATGGACTGAAAATTAAAATTAGTACATAAATTTAGTTAACCAAGAAGCGATTCTTATGGATGCATACAATTATTTTACGAAACTTTGCAGATAAATATACCTTTAATTTAAGAAAAATGATTCAATAGATATTTTCAAACCATTTCGTTTTTTAATTAAAATCTCGAAAGAAAAGTGTTTGTTCAGAGTCTATTAAAATATTTTTGGTGCTCTTGTTGTATTGCAAATATTTTATTGTTATGATGTAAAAAATGAATTATGATACATAGAAAAGAGTTAGTAGAGTCTACCAGTAGAAAGTTTTTTAATGCAATATAATTTCTTTTAAAAGAAACGACAAATATCAAATAGAAACGATATCCATAATTTATGAAAGGAAAAAAAATCGTCTTACAGTATACAAAATGCTACAATAATATTCCATATTATCTTAAATTCTAATAAAATTATTTGCACATAAACTTAACTATAAACCACAAAAACAACACTTAACTTTCCTAATCATATTTTCATAAACAAGATAGTTTTACGATGTAAACACTTTAAAAACCAGACACCACTACAGAGTCTAATAACAACCCAGTGCTCTCAGACAATGTTACTTTATAGCTTCACAGGATGATCAAAAACCTTCTAAAACCGGTAGTACCAAAAACTTGACAAACTCAATTTACAGCCCCATGACTGTGTGAGCCTCTCTTTCTGTCCTCTCCGCCCATTTAAAACCTTATAAAACTCAAAACTTTCCAATTATCTCGGTCTGCAAAACTTTGAAATTATGAATGTCCCCAAAGACAAGAGGGTAGGGTGTGGGTTTCGGAGGCCTCACTATTTTTCGTCCTTTAAATAAGTATACACCCTCTTTTCTAGAAGAAGAAAAATATTGGGGTTGAGTAGGTTGAGGATAGCCGATAAAATATGTAAATCACCCTGGGGGAAGTGTCTAGGTGAAATGAGAATTTACGCTTTAGCAACTCTAATGAGCCTGGGATTTCGGTCTTGAAAGCGAGATCTGTATTTCTCATTATGCGGACTTTGTGAAGAAATTTTCTTGGAGGATACTCGAACGTGTTTGCATAGAGTTACACACCTGGTGCTTTAGAACAAACGCTCCAACAACAAATTGGAGAGTTGGGAGGAAAGGTAGCGACTTTAATTCGGTAATAAAAGATGCTCAAGTAGAAGTAAATCGCTGTATACAATCCTCCCCGAAGAAAATATGTTTTGTTGTTTTACAGAGTTACTTATTCAGAGATGCGGAGTCTTAAAGGATGTCTGCAGCGAAGTTTCCATTAAAAAGTCACGCGTTTTTATGTTTGCGTACGCAGAGATTTTTAAAGGCGAAATAGCAGAGCAAGAACAGATATATTTTAGTCATGAATGGTTTAAGAGGTTGAGTAAGTCTGTATCATTAGTTATCAAACATCTTATGTCTTTATTATTGACAATTAGACCAGCTATTTAAAATAAGGTAATATTATTTTACAGGTAATTTGAAAAAAAAATATTAAAAAACTATTTTTATATGCTTCGAATTTAGTATGTCTTTTATAACACACCTAACTAATAAAAAATTATTATTTATTACAAAGTTTAAGTAATTAAAAAATCCTAGTAATTAATTAAATAATAAATTATTAGTAATTTAAAAATTTAGAATAAATGTTGTATACTCTATCTAAAAGCGAAATGATTGTTATTGACAAAATAATTCGTAATTTTATGCCACGGTCAAAAGAGAGGGGTGAATCTGGAAGTTGGCATCTAACCCTTCTAAACTATCTAGATATATTACGGTAGGAATCAAAATTTCCAACTTTTATTCTTAAAAACAGTTCTTAACCCTTCGAAAGGTGCAATGATTAAAAGCAAAATTATGAATTGAATAACATTAAAAATGTATTGTTGTGAGTCCATACATAAGTAAAATGTGCATTAAAAATATGCCATCCCTACTTTCGCGGAGTGCTCGACCGCAAGAGGCGACTGGTGAAAAAAAACACCCTCATGGAATCTTTTGTTAAAATGTCACTGAATTTTATGAACAGAAATAATCGGGAATTTTTTATTACGTCATGTGAACGACGAACTTTTAAAAGTTATCGAGTATAATTATCTGAGCACTCACATCACTGAATAGAAGTAATTATGCAAGAAAATCAAATAAAGCTTTATATTGAGTTCTGGACCCTAAACTTCAGCGAGAATGAAATATAGCTGCACCATCTCACTATGTTAGCTATTTAAAATTATTTTGCTGACATAAATTTTTCGTTTCTTTACATTGATCAACAAGAAATTACAAATCATAATACATTCTATAACAAAAAAAAAAAAAAAGATGCACACAATAGGAGTTGTCCAATAGAGACAATAATTGGCAAATAGGAAAATTATGTATAGAATAGAAAATAATTAAAATTTCAGAAAAATTAAATGCTTTATTTCCGAGTTACATAGTTACAAAGTAACGAGCTCAATAAGGTGTTGCACCGCCTATAGCCTAGATGCAAGCTGCCACATGACGTGGCAGAGAAGGATAAAGATCCGTGATGGTCTCTTGAGGTATTTCTTGCCAATTTTGTTCCAAATGTCGGGTTAGGCAATCAACCTTCCCTGGCAGATGCAGTCGCTTTCCCATCATATCCCAGGTATGCTCGATTGAAGAGAAATCTGGCTGGCCAAGAAAGTGTTTGATAAGCTGTAAGACAGTTCATAGCAATGAGGTTCATAGCAATAGCCGTATGAGGTCTGACATTATTTTGTTGAAAAATAAGGACAGAGTACTTCAAAAGGAAAGGTAGCAAAACAGGTCTCAGAATGTCATCGACGTACAGCTGTCTATAAGTGGGCCTCTAATGAAGACCAAAGAGGTCCGGCAATCAAGGAAAATGGAACTCCAGACCATAACTTCTGGTTGAGGGCTTGTGTGGTGTGCAATAGTGAAAGCAGGATCAGCACGTCCTGCTTCCTGGGAGTCTCCAGACACGTCTTCGATAATCGTTAGGACACAGTTGGAAGTGGAATTCTTCGCTAAACACTATACAGCCGCAGTCAGCATCATTCCAACCTGATCGAGCCAAGAACCACTGTAATCTGGCTCGACAGTGTGCAGGCTGAGTGGCAGGTGATGTAGCGATCGATACGAGAGTAGATTTTGCTCTATCAGCCGCCTGTGAATGGTCATGGTGATTACTCTTGTACGGGCCACCCGTCTGATTGGTTGATAACGATGAATCAGGCGCTGTGACACCTGATCTGACAATCAACCTGTTCTCCCGATCTGCTGTGGCCCTAGGAAGACCGCTACCATTATGACGCTGAAATCTGCCATTATTCACCCATTCTTTCTGCCATCTTCTAAGCGCCTCATCGCTTCCACCCATATGATGAGCGATTCTTCGATTTTCCCAATCAGCCTCTTTCAATTCAATGATACGGAACTTTTTCAAACTCTGACAGCTGCTCGTAATGAGCTCGAATCCTGCAGCGAGGCATTATTTAATCGTTGAAAGATATCTTAAATTACAATGCAACAGAAAATTTGACCATCAGATTGAGCATCGCTTATTATATACACCTGCTGAGTGCGCAGTTCCGATGTGCTGTAGCTCCCGCAATTAATTCAATGGACACCAAATTTTAATAATTTGCATGTTCTTTCCAAATGTCTTTGCATACTGAATTTCATTACAATTGGGCAACTCCTTCTTGTTTCCTTTTTTTTTTTTTTTGTTATAGTGTGTATTTGAAGATTGTTTGAAGAAATTTTAAGGACTTTTATTTTTATATTCTATTCTTTTGTTATTTTTATATTCTTTATTTCACATGCAAAAAAAGCTTTTTAGCTTTAAATTTATCAACGTTATTTTATGTTTCTACATATTTCATTGATGAGAATACAAAATTTTGCATAAGTTTTAATCACTTGATTTTGAAATTTTCATCAAATGTAAAATCTCTGAAATAGTAAGGACAACTATAAAGTTTGCACTTTTAAATTTTGATATTCGCAAAAGGGATTCAATTAAGCATTATTTATTTTGATAAATGTGCACATGAATTTCTACATAGTACATATGGTAAAAATACGTTTTGTGTACCAACCCATGAATTCCGAAAAGTGTTTGAAAAATATTTTGAGAGGAGAAAGTATAACCTGAAGAATAAAGTTATTTAAAATGCTTGAAATATTATGTGTATCAAATATTTTATTCAATATTTCTTCTGGAGTAAGAATTTTACTTCTTCGTGTTACATTTTTAAGTCCCTTCGATTTATAACTTTATATTTTGATAAATATAAACATTTTTTCCTGTATTTGATAAAAAAAATTTCTGAACAGCATTCTAGTTAATTTTAAATCTAAATTATTTATTTAGAATAACTTCTTTTATTCCATAGAATTATTTTGAAATATATGAAGTAATTTAAATAAAATTTGTTTCTTTTTTTATGTAGATTTAAAGTTTTAATAGTGTTTCTAATTTAAAAATCTATATAAAACATGGATAAAAAAAATTTCGTTCCTTTTTTTAAGAACAAAAAATGAAATAACAAGCAACTCGAATGATATAGATGCTCATAATTTATTTACAATCATCATCATTAAAAACATATTTTCACGTACATTATCTCCTACTTTTCGACTTCAATACACATTATCAATATTTATTTTCTACTGAAAATCCCGTGAGTGTATTCGCTAGTTTCCAGTTCACTTTCAGCTTTTAAATAATTCAAAAGTAAATTAAACAAACGTATATACTAGACAGACTGCAAAACGATCTTTAACTTTGGTGAAGATAATTGAAACTGGCTTTAAAAAAACCCATGAATTGCTAATACTCAGAAATGCACTCGTACTTCTAATGTTAAGGAATAATGCAACTTTCTGCTGCTTTTGATAAATGTAAATGTTTTCCGCTTTCCCTGAATTCACTAAACGTCTAATGAATCGCATTTTATTATCATTTCCTTAATGCATTATTCAGATCGCTTACGTGAAATCATTTTGACTAGAATAACACTCACATTTTGATTTTTAAGTGACTTTTATTTCACTGTAATATCTTTTTACAGATTCCACACAGCTCGAGTTATTTCTCTTCGGTGTGTTTTTACTTAAACAAACATTCACGTTTTTGTAAAGTATCTCTTTCGTTTCTTTTACAGTGAAAATGTTTTTGAAAGCTTTTACTCGCTGATTCTTTTTTTTTTTTTTAATAATTTGCGTTTCATGCTGATTTTTCCACGACACTTCTTCTTTCAATAGAAAGCTTGATTTGATTTATTTGCATAATTATTCCTTCCCCGTGATGAGAGTGCTGGGATAATTATACTCGATAAAAAGTAACTTGAAGAAAGAAAATTTAAAGCAATAAAAGTATGAATAATATTTGTTGGAAGCGAAAAAAAGGTGAAATTTAAAAGACTGGAAGCAAAAAGCATATTCTTAATGGGTGATTCGAATAATCTTTGAATTTGAGTTCTTTTGATAGTGTAGTAGCATCAGTAATAATAAAACCTAATTCCATTAACGGAATAAAACGTGAATGGCTTAGTTTTAGTTAACTCAGATTTCTAGGGCTCTATTATTTTTTTTATAAAAAGACATTAATTCTTGAAGAATAGCATTGAAATTAAATTACAAGAACAATATGAACGACCGATGTTGTTTGCTGACTGAACAGATACTATGTAACATTAATTTATGTGTGTAGATAGTTATTTAATTTTGAGACTCTTTGATAGCATTAATAAAAACCTAACACAATTAAAGTAATAAGGCGTGAAAAATTTAGTTTAAGTTACTTTAGATTTTTAGGGCCTTATTATTATTTGCTCAAAATACGACTTTAATTCTCCCAGAATATGAGTAGGTATCGTAGTCTTAATTGTTATCAAGAAATAGCCGAAAAATATCAATTTATTCTAAAAAATAAATAAAATAAAGTAAAAAATAAATATAATAAAATAAAAAGATAAATTTATTCTGCATATTATTTGACCCTTATTAACAAATATTGTAAATTATAACTATTAATGTTGATTTGTTTGGTTTCAGGAAGTCATGAGGTAAAATAAACCGTTGTATGATAAAGTTTTAATTATTATCCCAGGGTACTGTACAGTTTTAAATATTACAAAAAATAATCGAGGTAAAATTCTTCCACCGTTTCTTATTCTTTCGAAGGCCATTATTGTAGGATTCAGACAAATGAAGTCTATAGCGAGTTTCTTTAATCTAAGGCTTCCTGAAACCAAACAAATCCATACAACAGCTTTAATTTACAACATTATGTACATAAAAATCTATTAATATGCAAATTAACTTTTATTTAGATGTCTAAGTTATTTATTAGTAATAATTAAAACTTTGCAATATACACTCGTAGTATTGAGTTAAAAGTATGTGAGCAATATCAACGACCAATATTAATTGTTTACTGAAAATATATGAGATTTTTATAAATATTGATTTGTGTGTATGTACTTATTTAATTTTGAAAGCCTTTAGTTAGTATCTCCCTAGTTCAGTAGCAGCTGCTACAACAAAAATTAATTTCAACAAAGGAATAAAGCGTGAATGATTTAATATTAATAAATTCAGATTTTGAGGCCGTATTATTTCTTTATAAGACGACATCTATTTTCCCATTATATAATTGAACTTATAGTATGTGAGCAATATGAATGATTATTTTAGTGCGATAACAAAAACTTATTATGCTAATACCTACATTTTTACGTGTATATGCTTGTTAAGATTTAAACTCTTTAGGGAACTAATTAGACTTCAGAGATGAAGATCTATAATTAAAAATATACGTTAGCTGTGAAAACTAAACGCTTTAACCCAGGAAATGCACAAGGGGTTTATTTCTCATCTTTCCGACATCGATATCTACTAATTGAACTTCAGGGATGTGAATTCATTCAAATGATAAAGGACGTGTACTTCTCAAGAAGAGATGATGTGACTTAAATTACATTCTTTTGAACTAATTATCGATAATTACCAATTGATAATTACACAGTTATTCAAACGTGAATAACAGCAAAATCGAGGGAATATTACTGGCAACGTTAGTGTATCACATTGATGGTTTCGTTAATTAAGTGAAAGAAAAAAAAATGTTCATGTCCCTGTTCTTAATTTTGTGTTTGAATGAGATATGAAATGTGCTGTCCCAGTATATTCATAACATGAATTAAATAAATTTAGTAAATAAAAATAAAATGAAATTTCTACGAAAGCATATGTGTGTAAAATAAGAACTATTTTTTTTTTATTAAGATGCAACACGAGGAATTTGCAACCTTTACTTGTAAATACACAAATGTTTATTTCTGAGAAAAATGTATTTTTGCAACAAATATAATTGGATGCGCCGCAGAATAGTTTTTTGTGATAATTTTCAATTACGAGACATATAAATCTGCCAATTTTGTCTCAAAACAAATCTTAAATGTGTAGTTAAAAAAATTATAATTTTTTTTACACTTATAAATTGTGTACGTGAGTCGCTGATAAAAAAAATTGAAATTGCACGAATAAAAATTTTAACTAGATATTTTACATGTATAAAACAATATAGATAAAATACTTAAAATATAAAAATAAATATATATTTAAATGCACTGATGAGTACAAAATTAAGAGAATTTGAATATTTAGTTGAATTTGTGAAAACTACTGATTTAATGATGAAATTAATATTTCCAAACACTGTCGCATATTTTTATTGTGAATTGCATAAGCGTACATAGGTGTGTAGGCAGTGCATTTTTAGAAAAATTTTGCAAACACTCATACCAATTTCCACGCTTTGCTAGTTTTATTACCTAAACGACTTTCGTTGTGTTTTTTGAAACATTTGTTGACAGGTAAAAACAGACAAATAGTGAAAATAAGAGACCTCCAAAGTTTGAATAACAGAATAAGATGGAGAATTATCAGGTGACTTAAAGCAAAAAGCATTCTGAAGTGTAAATTGATAAAAAAATTTAATGTAATTCTCAGCATTGTGGGCCAGAGAGATAGTATGGACAGGACCGTTCAAAAGCCACGATGATCATTGAAGATCGGTATTTGACCATTGCAGCGGATCGTCACGGGGTATTAACATATACTTAGCTATCTCGTGAGCTTCACGCAATCACAAATTCCAAGTTTTAAGGGTTAGTGTTTCCAGAAGACAATACGAAAAAGTCTGTTTGAAAAAAAGAAAAAACATTCGTTGCTCGAGTCACCTCGCACTTCTGCTCACAGAAGGGTTAATTTTACATGACTCATAACAACAATGCTGGTTGCGAGTCAGTGACCTTCACCATTATGTTACAGCTGCCACATTTTGATTTGGTAGTAAATTGTTGTCAACTCAAAATGTGACTGGGAATGCGAAGATTAGTAGTCGTCATTTTGCATCAATTTGCTCCCATTAATAAGTCCTGGATTTATCATTATGCATAAGAAATCAAGTAACAATTAAAACAAAAGGTTTCATCCAAGGAATCTAATCCAAAGAAAGCGAAAATGCTTTCATCGATTGGAAATGCTTAAGTAATGAATTTTTGGGATACGAAAGGCACCGTATTCATATATAGTTATTAGAAAAATAAAGATCGCTTGATAATACTACAGTGGATTACCGAAATCCAATTTCTCATTCATAACAGGGTTACCTTTGAAATTACCCTCATATGGTAACGTAAAGAACGCCAGTATATGTAGCTATCACGCTACCGTTAGAAGCATATCTTTATTCAACATGGTGACGAGTTAAACACTTTCGAACGCTATTAACAGTTCTCATAAAATATTGCAAAAACTTATGAAGCATGATAATAATAATTGAAAAATAAATAAGAACAACATCAATAATCACTTGTATGAAAATTTTATGAAATAAATATCCTATTTAAAATGAAGTGAAACGAGATAGCATCCTTTACCAGCGAAGATTAAGTACATCCTTTCATAACAAATGCGAAGCCAAACTTGGCATTAACTGCTGGTATAACTTTTTATGATGCAAAGAATTAATACCTAAAGCTGGAATTATATAATTTCATGTAATGAGTGAAATGAGGGATTTATTCCACATACCCAGTAAAAATATTACCATTTCATACCAATTATCAAATTATTCATATCGAGACCGAAAAAGGCAATTAGCAGTACCTGCATTCATATTCATTCATTTTAATTGCAAAAGGTAAGGGAGCGTGATAATCCATTGGGCAAATAGATACCAGTGAATATAATTCACTGTCGGCGACTAATTTTAATAAGGTCGTTAACGCGTCATATATGGTTGTTTGAACAGATGGCTCTAGGTGTATCAGAGACACTACAGCTGAGAAAATTAAGTGCAACGATAAATTTATTCATTTTTGTCACGAAAAAAGTATTAAATTTAATTTGGATGCAATGTAAATAAGCGAATGTTTTTAATTAGAAGTATTTTTTATCATGTCAGTAATTCAATCTAAGGTGAACAATCTGATATTTAAGGAAAAGCTTTAGCAGAAGCAATTAACATTTAAAAGGCCGAGGACGTTAATTTGAATTGATATCGAGGATGTGCAGCGACACTGGCTTTTATATTCGCATAATTAACTTTCTTTTGCTACACGATGAGTTTTTTTTTTTTAAAAAAAAATAAGATTAGATAAAAATGCTTTCTAAGATGCAATTTTTATTCGCGAGAAAATGTAATATAAAATAAAAATATAACAAAAATAAATTGTAAGCTCTTACCTCAAATGAAATTATATTAAAATTAAACAAAAAGTGATTTTAGGTGTCTCTTCATATTCCATTAAAGACTCTCTTGAGAACAAATCCGTTTAATGAAAGTTTATTTCTTTGTAATTAATTTACATTATTTTTAATTAATGGTAAGGAATAAAAAGAAATTGTTTTTGAATGCAATACTCTTGAAATGCTTTGAAGTAGAGTTTTCTAAACATATTTTAAATCAGATGCATTTTTAATGACAATGAAGTATGAAATTTTAATTTTTGGGATAAAAAGGGTAAATTAGTTAATTAATATTGTTTGGCTGAAAATAAAATGGCCCATTTACATTTGTTTTTTAATAATTAAATTGAGTAAGAGGAAAGTTTTTTTTATATAAATTTGTAAAAATATGACCCTGGAGAAATTAGAATAAACTTATATTTTCTAACATAAAAATCTTAATTTCCAATTAATAGATATAGTTTAAACAAATGTTGAGCATCATCGGAATATCACCTATTTTATTACTTTGTACCATAATTTTAATGGGCCATTTTCTTCAATTAAATAAGAAGCAAAACTCTGAAAAGTAAATAAGGGTAATTTATAAAATAAATACTGTGTGGATTCGAAACGTTAGATTTTAATTTCATTTCGAAGTTGAATTAATTTAAATTTTAAATTATTAAAGCCTGATCAGAGCAGCAACGTAAAATAAAATGTATCATTAAAATAAAGCATCGTTTTCATGGACAAATCAATTACTCTTAATAAGAATTAATTATATTTTTTTAAGAAAAGGTTTTATTCAGAAAATTTCAATAATTTGCCTAATGTATAACATTTTTCCCCATTTTTATTAAAAGTTACGGTATAAGACAATGCTGTTATTAAATTACTAAAAGCATTATGATATGTTTCCCTAATAAGCTTTTGAAATTATAATTACGTTTTTAGGATTTAACATTTCTTTTTAAAGAAATTGAGATGATATTCTATTAAGAGAAATTTCTTTTAACAAAATACTCGAACAACTCATTTTGAGTCACATTGGTAGTACAATTTTCCACAGAATAAAGATATATTTATTTGTTCCTATTATATGGCTTGGCGTACTAAAACTAACAGAAAAATTCTCGAGATCGAATTTTACGGACATTAAAACTTCATCCGATATCTTGCAAACTTAGAGGATTGAAAGCATCTTTTAAATCCGATTCCTTCAGGAAATTACCCTATATTGAAGTTTTATATTTCAAATGGATAATATCAATTCTAAATTGAGATTGGGACTTCAAGCGTTAACTCATATTGCATTTCTAGATAAACAACTGAATGACTTTATACCCATCAATTGAAATATTTTAATCTACAAACAACCGGATGCAATATTCTTCTCTTTACTAGCAGACAATTTTAGGTTTAATTCACACGAATAAACGCTAATATTAATAGTTTTTGTGTTTGATAGAAACCAAAAGTATATGAGAGATAAATAAATATGTTTTTTTTTTCTTTTTCCCAAGAACTTTTATATTAAATAAAATTGCTTTTTAATTTTAATTGTTTTTTTTTTTTTTTAAAAAAAAAAAAAAAAAAAAAAACTACCAGAATCATCTAGAAAAAAAATAAGAGTTGTTTAATATTTTCTTTTTTCTTTTCAAATTTTACTTTACTCTTCTAAAATCAAATAAAAAAAATCTTGGCTGCACGCAAGTTTTCTCAGAAACTATTGAATTTTCCAGTTTGAAATTTCATACACGTTACAAATAAGTTAATGACTTATACATCAGTATGTAGACAAACTATTAAAAAAACCATATGGATTTTAATTGGATTTTTCTAAAAATTTCATAATTTTCTAAATAAATGTATTAAAAATTTATTTCCTTTATCTTTTGCAAAAAATACGTATTACTTTTAAGCTGAAATGTTTTCAATTAAAAAACATTACTTTTGTCAATTTTGATCAAAATTATTCTTCAGAATGCTGCTCATAGTAAAATATTGATTTTAGTAGTTTTGAAAATAGTCATATTTGTATTTCAGATTTCTTTAAAGACTTTTTAAGACTTCTTTAACATTACATGAAAACATAAGGATTAATATGCATATAAATGTATATTCTATGGTTAATGAATAGAGTCAAGTTTCTCTCTCTTTCTGCTTTGTTTCATTGGTAAGATATTTTTCTTAAAAAAAAATAAAGATTTTTCGCATACAAAAATAATAATTAAGAATCCTGAGATCCTTTATCACAAAAAAGAGTTTTAAAAATCCTAGGGTTATTTACACTTTCAAGGATAGTGAGGAGTTTATTGATGTATAAAAATACACATGACTTATTTAATTAATCATAATATCAACATTTCGATGATTTATATTTTATCTTAGTGTTCTGGATATCATACTGCAATACACATAATAAACGAAGACTACTCCACACACACTAAATTTTGAATTTCTAATTTATGCATTGTGTCAGTTAATGAAAAATTTTAAATATGTAGAGAAAAGACAAAAATAATTTAAAAAAGTATTCAATGAAATAATTAGCCATGGTATTAGTTGTCGAAATAGCAATTTTAAATAAGTAAATAAAATAATTAAAACGATTATAATAAATAAATTAAATTATTGAAAAATTAAATTAATAATAAAAAATAACAAAGTTAAAAATAACAAATGATTAAAAAAAATTTTTAAAAATAAAATAATAATAATAAAAGAAGTGAAAAATTTAAAAAAAAATAAAAATTTAAATAATAATAATATTAGCGAGATTGCATCATATTTAAAATCATCATATTTTTACGAGATTGCATCATATTTAAAATCATCATACTTTTACGAGATTGCATCATATTTAAATTCACCCTGAATACAATCCATTTATCTAAAGAGACTATTGTAAAAAAATTAAAATCTTAAAACGTTTTTCATACGCTGGGAATATATATAAAAGTTTGCTGGAAACCAAATTTTAAATTTGTATTTAAGAAATCTGACTGAAATAATTTTTGGGTATCAGACATATACAATAAGAGAGTCCAAGATGTATGTAATTATGGTTAAGTTATTACGAATTTTTTATAACAATATTCCATTTTGTTGATCATCACTGCAGTGCCCCCTACTGCGTATAAATGAAATGTAATATAATTATAGCTCTCGAGTTGCTTTTAAGAGCTACGCTTTTACAAAAAAAAAAAAAAAAAAAAAAAAAAAATATTAATGTATAAAATACAATCTAAGCCACAATTAGTATTACCAATCAAATAAGTAAATATTAATATTTAAGTATTCACACACAAAAAATTTAAAAACAAAAATTTATAAATTATATTTTCTTCTTTTTCCATGTAACTTGTCTGGTTCTTTAAGTTTTATAATAATATACATGAACAGCTGTTACATGTATCTGTAACCTTCTACACCTTACTATCCGAGCTATCTGCGTGGTCGGGGTTCAAAGCTTATGACGGGCATTGTTTTCATTGAGTCGCGGGTTCGAGTCTTAATCATATTAAACACACAACGTGTAGCGGGGTTGATGAACATCAAATTTTTCTAGGGCCTCATTTTGTCCAAGCCGTCACATTAGCGTCGTGAGGAAGTTCGGAGAGTGGGGTATTAACTCGGGTGTCGTTTCTATCACTTGTTCGTTGCTCAAAATTACGAGGTCTACTTCCAATAGCAATCGTGTTGTTTTTCAGCGAAGGTTAAAAACAATCACAATCCATTTATATTATATTATATGTTTCACTTTCTTTATCTTCAAAGATAATGAAAAAATATTTCATAATTTTTTGTCTTGATCTTGTTAAAACTGAGTAAATTCTTATATGCAGGGTATAGATATTTATATAAATATTCATTTTCACAATTATTAATTCAGATTAAATATTAAAATATATAAAAATAATCAATTTTTCATTTTTCATTCAGGCATTCCTTTTTAAATCAATGGATAAAAAACCCGTATAATATAAGTTATTCACATTTAAACATTTCACTCATAGAATATAATAAAAAAAAACATGCTTTAGAGTCTGAAACAATAGGTTTGAAAACAATAAATGACAATTAAAAACAGTGTCTGAAATGAAACATGTAATTTTAATTTAAAAGTAAAACAAAGGAACTCCAAACAAAACAATATTTATTGTTATGTTAAAAATTAAATATTAAATTTTAAGACAGTGAATTGAATTTTTTTAAGAAAAATGACTTTATATTTTCAATATGAATAGGAAATAAAAATATAAATAAGACATATCTATTTTCAAAGATATATAAATAATGAACGAGAATATTAAACAAAATCAAATACGTCTGGAAACAATGCTATAAAATTTTAAAACATGTACATATATGGAATACTAGTCACATATTAGTGCAATTCTTATTATGACTACTAAATTTCTTTAGTCACGAATATCCTATATGTTTTCTCTAACTTTATATTTATTATGATTAGCATTTTTTGTAAGCCTTCGTTTCAAAATTCAACTTTTAAAGATAACAACGAAAACTACCTATTCTCGCAAAAAGGAAATACCTGAAATTTATTCTTTACAGTGGGGCAATACATGCATAAGCTCTAGATAAAGAAATGTTCGCCTTCGGATTCAAAGAAAGGTCTGAATAATAAACAGAACAGCAGGATGCTTTGTAGACTCCATTTGTCATCTAAATGGACTTGAATATCGGTGAAGAGAAGGAAGTGTTGTTGCTAAAGCTACGTTTCTTTTATTTTCAAATCCTATTTGTCTTCCTGCACGATGGAGTTGAAGTTTAGGAAGATGGCTTTCATTGAGAAAGAATAAAGGAAGACAGATTTAGGTTTTGTTTGGATGTGTTGATGAGATATGAACTCAATTATATATCATTCTCTGTGAATTAATGTCAATAAAAGACAGTTATGAATAACAAGCTTTTTTAATAGAAAATTAATTGTATTTTTTCGGGAACACAAGGCGCTATTCGTATTGAGTACAAACTTTTTATTAAAAAAGTTTCTGAATATCGCATTTTCTATAAAAAAAAAAAAAAAAAAAAAAGAAGAAGAAAAGATGGCACAATAAGATAAATAAGCTTTCTTTGTTGAGATATTTGTGAATTTGGGTTTTGGAAGCCGTGAGTATGGGTTAAAGTTAAACCAAAGTTGATCGTAGAGAATAATAATGTGTGACGGATGTTGATTTTACTGGGTTCCAAATCGTAAGGCAGGTTTGATATTTAGTGAGTTAACTTGCCTCATATACTGTGTCAGACATGAGCATTGTCTTTAATATCTCGATATTGACTAGCCTAGTGTAGTATAGGCATCATAATCTTTTATATTTTTTCTTTAAATCAGGTGAAACATTGGATCCATCACACATACACATACCCTCTTTTATATTTCTTTTCAAATTTCTAGTGCTTTAGTGTTTCTTTCCTTTTTCAGGAAGTTTTCTTCATTAACTCAATTTGTTTGTATAGCATACGATACACTAGTAACAACAGATGAAAACTTTTGTAAATATATTCCATCACTGCCATTAGTATTTTTTTATTGCCATTTCAGTTGGTTTACTGCTTGTTTTTACTGGCACGAGGTAACACAAACACAAAGAGAGCTTCTTAGCGTCTGGTAGAGTCTGTCGTGCTCAAAATATTTATGTCAATTATTTTCTCAAATTACGTCAAATTTTCTTTTAGTATATTGCATTATTATGGTTTTTGAGAATAATTCTCTGTAGCATACTACTTAGATTCGAGTGAATTAGAAGATTCAATGAATAATTCAGAAAGTTCATCAAAAGATACTGGCAAGATTTCTGGTATTAATGAGCATGCAAATGCTAAAATGCTTGAAACAAAAATTAGTTGTTCAATAAATTCACATCAAGATCCCATTCTACTTCTTCAAAGATGCTCTTTTATTCATGTTTTATTACCTCAGGGACTTGCCATCTTCAGGTAAGAATGGGCTTCACTCATCCAAGAAACCGTAGTAAGCTCTTTCTTTCCCATAGGGATTTACTGTCTTTGGTATACATGGTTGACGGGCCGCAGGGATACCTCAGCGATCATTTTCTATTTTCCCTCCTACTTCTCGTTATCCATTTTTACATCATTTTGAAAGGCTTACACCTCGTTTGGCGCAAGTCACTTCTGGCCCTTGCATCCTTACACTTCACCATCACTCGCATTTCATTCTTCTGTTATATATTAAGAAAATGGGGGGAAATTTTAAGCCGTTAAAAATTAAACGACCATGAAGCAATTGGTTCAGCTCCATAGCAGATGTTGTTCAGATCAACTGATGATTCGCAATAACTTGATTTTTAGGGCTTCATGAGAACTAATGGTGAACAATTCGTAGATTCGGTCAAGCAAATATACGAAATCTTCTCCTAATTTCAGTCGAATAATGAGGCTGCACTTGAGCTTGATTCTCCATTTTCTTATTTACTCATTTACTTTGAGGACCTATTTTACGTAAAATGATTTCCATTACTTCCACAAAACATATCGCTGGTAGAATCAATAACTTGAAAATCGTCACCATGGAATCTTATTATCATAACCAGCGACACGATTATGTGATAAAGATAATTCATTGAAGCTGTGGTTTCCTTTGAAAGTGGGGTCGTTATTTGCCAATCACAATATTGTGATGGATGACGTCCCTGAAACATTGTCTATGTAAACCAGATTATGTGGTTTCCTACACAGAGTTGAATGTGATGAATCCACATCACTGGTCTACTTATATAACGTTTTGGTGACGTAATTCTCAGTAATGTTACTGTCGTTAGATAACGGCATCGATTTCTTAGGAAACTATAGCTTAATTGATTGTTATGCAGTTGTAGTTCACAATTGTAGTTTTAGGATGACTGGTTGCATCCGTTATAAGACAGTGCGTAATCTATAGCGGGGTTCTCTCGAGTATTTCTCTTCAACTAACCGTTGGATGACTTTCATACAGTTATTCGATTTGAGATTCTGCTCCAATAAATGAACCGTAACTTATGCAAATGGTCATAGGCATATTGAGGTGTAGTGAATAAGATTGATGTGATAGAATTTAGAATACGAGGTTTTTAACACAAGGGTTGGTAGTAGATAGAAATATAGGAAGTTTACTATGAAGAATTTTGCCTACATTGATAAGAGTGAGGAGATGTAGGATTCAAAGTTTGTTTGTGAAGTGAGAATCTGTATTCGGACAGTGATTCAGAATAACTTGCGAGTTCTACTGAGCCATTCCCGATTGGTCAGTAACTGTTAAGTTTCTTTTCTAATTTTTGTCTTTAGATTTGAGATGTGCAGGGACACAATCTACAGACATTGCAATAATTAGCCTTCATTACTATGCTTTTGCGCATCTTAATATAACAGGTCAATTGAAAAGTCCTCTGCCTACCATAGTAAAACACATTTTTTGGCAAAATTAGTTTTTTTTATTAAACATAATTCCCTTCAAGGGTGATACACTGATTACAGCGAACCTCCAAATTTTCGATACCATTTTTGTAGTACGATTTGTCCTTTGCTTCAAAATAGGCCTCAGTTTCGGCGATAACCTATTCATTCGACGAAATTTTCTTCTCAGCGAGCATTGTTTTGAGATCTGAGAACAGGAAATAGTCGCTGGGGACCAGATCTGGAGAATACGCTGGATGAGGAAGCAATTCGAAGCCCAATTCATGGATTTTTGCCATCGTTTTCACTGACTTGTGACACGGTGCATTGTCTTGGTGAAGCAGCACTTTCTTTTTCTTCAAATGCGGCCGTCTTTCGGCAATTTCGTCCTTCAAACGGTCCAATAACGCTATGTAATAGTCGCTGTTGATGGTCCTTCCTTTTTCAAGGTAGTTAATGAAAATTATTCCATGCGCATCCCAAAATACAGACGCCATAACCTTGCCAGCCGACTGTTGCGTTTTCCCACGCTTTGGAGCGGGTTCATCGTGTGCAGTCCACTCGGATGACTGTCGATTGGACTTCGGAGTGAAATGATGGAGCCATGTTTCATCCATTGTCACATATTGACGCAAAAACTCGGGTTTATTACGCTTGATCATCTTCAAACACTGCTCCGAATCATCAACTCATCGTCGTTTTTGGTCAAAAGTGAACTTGCGCAGCACACACTTTGCACAGAACTTTCTCATACCCAAATATTCGTGAATGATATGATGTACACCTTCAGTTGATATCTTTGGAGTGTCTGCTATTTCATTCAATTTCAATTTACGGTCATTCAAAATCATTTTGTGGATTTTTTTAATGTTTTCGTCGGTAACAACCTGTTTTGGGCGTCCTCCGTCTTTGGTGCTCATTTCACCACGTCTAAACTTAGCATACCAATCCTTGATAGTTGATTTTCCTGGGGCAGTGTTCGGAAACTCGGCATCAAGCCAAGTTTTTGCTTCAACTGTATTTTTTCCCTTCAAAAAGCAATATTTTATCAACACGCGAAATTCCTTTTTATCCATTTTTTTCACAGTAACAAAAGTTGCTTCACTCAAAATGCTATAATTCACAAACTAATGATCCGAAAGCTGTCAAATTTATACATGCATTTTTTGAGGGTTAGGGCTAACTAAAAAACATATGGATTTAATTCCAGTTATGCCATCTATGTGTCAGGCAGTGGACGTTTCAATTGACCTGTTATATTAAGCAATAATGAATAAAATCCAACTGAAGATTCGTAAGAAGAAACCAAAATGCTTTGTTATTAGTCAATGATAGATTATTAAAGTCCCTTACTCTCGAATCTCAAATTAATTTATAAAATCTAACTTAGGATCAACCAATGCATTCTTAGCTTACCACTTCACTTAAATGATTCAATCACTCCTTACAAACCGCTGATTCTTATCCCAATATTTCTAATATGAAACCGATTCAATCCACAAAACTATTAAATGAGTTTCAATGCAAATAATAATTCTCTAACAGTTCGTTTTTATGCTCCACCTCTTTCTATTTTCCATTAGTTCTATCACATTTATATAACATTTTATTTTTAAATAACTTAATTTCGCTTCTATATTCATCTAATTTACCTAATCTATATTCATCTAATCTCGAGTCATTTTGGTTAAGAAGAAATTGTAATTACATGTCATTCACAAATTCATATACGATCCCCGGGGTTAGTGAAGCGAAAATCGCAAATAGCCTAACATCACAACATAATAAGCATTTTATGTGGTTATTATTCTAAAATTCAAATAAACTCAATCCAGTTCCTACATTAACTGTATTCATTAGTGGTTCTTTAATTATTGATTGTGGGTCGAAAGATTGACTGAAAGAAGTAATCCCGTTGGATACAAACCACTGTACGATTAAGTTTAGTAAGATTTTAATATTACGCTAAAGGGGGAGGATTTGTGAATCTGAGCATGTGAGGCTGGGCTGTTGCTCCTTCATCTCTAGAGGGACAAATAATGTCCGCCTAGTGTATGTGTACTTCCTTGAAGAGAGCACTTCTAAAATATTCGATAACTGAAATAAAGAAATTATTTTTAAATGGATACTTCAATAGTGTTGCAGCGACATTTCAGCGATGATGGTTGCTGTTAAAATACCTTTAATAATTATATGGAGGGATAATCCCATTTGGCCTATTTATTAAGAGCACTTCAAAAAGCTACTGAGAAAGTTTACTTTGGACCCAAAAATGGAAGTTTAAAATACTGCCAGTAACTAAGGTACTTATGACCGACCCCGGTGTGGAGAAAAGTATCGCACGAAACTGCCGAAGTGGTAACCTAGGACAAGAACACTGGATGGCAGTACAAATTATAAATACTATTTGCTTGAATCTCCGACGTAAAACACTTTCTTCCGAGTGTCTAAGACAATCGCACATAAATCACAGCTAGTGATAAACCGACTGCGGTACACACATCAAATAGGCCTGTCATCTCAACCCCTCAAATAGACCCATCATCAGAGATAAGAGATTATGTAAAATGGAAAATATTGAAACTGGAACTTAAAACAAAACGGAAGGGATGTATATCATTTGCAGTAATGTCTAGAAAAACAACTTTTGCTAAAGCTATCGTTCAGAATGCTACCTTTCATATCATTATGATACGTATATTTATTTCATATCATATGAAGTGTGTTGCGGACCTCTTTTACAATGACGACAAAAATGCCCTAATAACTATCCCAAGGACCCTTTTCTCATAGTTGCTATTAGCAATGTCAGAAGCGACTAGACAACTTTTCTTCGGACCGACAGACCGAGGGTTTGAATCATGCCACTGATCAAGGTCAAGGCCTCTTCCACTTGGGTGGAAAAAAAAATTTGCAATGTGGCGTGCAAAACAGCTTAGCTTTCGCTAAAATGTTTATTGTGAGTGATATGTTTACCTTAGCAGTTTGACTGCGTAGACAACAGTGTAGTTGTATGTATCTGTGTTAAGATAGTAGATCAATATTTGTTTGGCTGTAGTACAACAGTTCGTATCAGTAGTTTGATGATACATATTTGATATCTGGTATTATTTAAAGAAAAATTAATTTTTCAAGCAGTTTTCTTTAATATGTTTAATCCTTAATATATATTATATATATACATGATTATATAACTGATTGAAATTAGATTTGTATACTTACAAAATGTGTGAATCAATGAAATATTTCCTTTTCAGGCAATGATACATCAAATATATTTTCTGGTAAAAGGATCTGTGACATTTTGTGGGTTTAAGATATAATTTGATAAATTTAAGGAACACATATGAAATAACTGTTATAAAAATTCAATTTCTTTAAAATTCTTGTCAGGTACTTAAAGTGAAAAATAAGTGACTGAAGTTACACATCGACTTATACTTTTTTCGATGGCTAATACTTTTCTTTCCTAAAGATGAAGATAGAAAGGGTTAGAAATATTAATGCCAAAATTATAAATACTACTTTCTGCACATTTCGTAAGATATGTATTCAAAATAATACTCTGAATTGAAAGAATATCCTATTTTAAAGAAGGAAAAAAAATTAAATTATGTTTTTAATATTGAACTGTATATTCGAATGATTATTGTGCTATTTAAAAACATTTATAATCACTCTACAGAAAGCAAATAATTAAGGATACATTTTATCTTTTTTGACTCTAAGCAAACTCAATAGCTTAAAGGATCTTATACTAAAAGGGTCAAATATTTCTTGAAAGTATTCCCGATGACATTTATTACTGCGTATATAATGTATTTTAGTTTTTATTTACTTTGTCATGTTTTTCATAGTAAATTTTCAATACTACATGACCTAGCATATTTATGCAGTAATATAGTTTTTGTAATAATATTTCTAATTATATTCGCTTTTGTTCATATTTACATTAAGTACAGTTAGTGTTTTGATATTTAGTTAAGCATTTATTCTTCGTTGACGTTTTTTTTCTTCCCTATGTATGCACGAACTTGTCTTTATATGATGTTACATTACCTTTTAAAAGATTTTGGTCTTTTTTTTTTTTTTTGAAATAAATATTGCATGATTGTATTCTTTATTTCAGTTATGATGTATCATTTTTTTTTGTCTAAGTGGACCTATGTTAAGCATAAATAATTCCTAAGGTGTAACTTCATATTATTTTTAAATGGATTCAAATTTATAAGAATTGCTTAACATTTTCAAAATTAAACAGTTATTGATAAACTCTTTATAAAAAACGGATAATTCGCTTGATTCTGTTTTGAATATGGGGAATTGCATAAGTAATTTATAATATGTGCATTTTAAAAACTTTTCTTGTATAATAATCTTACGTAAACAATCCATATTAAATGTTAATAATATCCTAATATATGAAATCGTAAACTGAAATTAAGTCTACCAATTCATGGAATAATTTCTCTTGCATATTTGAAAGTCCATTATAACAATTTATCATTTTCATTAATCTAATTTGGCTCTTTGATATATAATACACCTTTTTTTTATAACAAAATTGAAAATTGATAAACATGCCTAATGAACAAAAAGATATTCCGTGCCATTTTAATTTAATGTATAGACAACACAATATCAATACAACGGATAAGCAATAGCTATTTAGAAATCTTCCAATAGTTGAAACGATACATTAATTACATTTAATGCATGACACACAATAACAAATGAGATATTTACTTAGCGTAACAAGGCACATGATTCAATCCTCATTGTATGGGCTCGTACAGAATTATCGGTCCATTGGTTTGTATTCTGAATATAAAGCGTTTGTTGAAGCATTGATGTGTATCTACTCCTTAAATGCGAGAAATATGTCTATATATAGTTTCCTGCTTAATTAAATTGTTAAATGTTATCATATATATTACTGTGATTAAATTTCACGAGTGAAACAATTCATCTAGATATAAGCATGGTGTTTATTCATTAAAGTATGATATATTGATTTTAGCACAAGTATTTACCTTTTTCAAAAATATATTAATCAATAATTGCGTATTTAATCTGAAATAAATGTTCTTAAAAATAATGATGAACTGAAAAAATTTGACCGGGTTATTTATTATTTAAAGCTCTTAAAATAATTTTACAGATGTTCACAATGAGTTTATAGCTTATTTCTTTTTAAAAAAAATCGATACTCTCATTGGAATTTTCTTACAGCGTCAATTTCAATTGAACATCTACATTTTTCAAAAAATGTACAATGGACATTTAACTGACTTTCTTAAAATGAAGGAGAATCTATTGGATGGTAATGGGACTTTATTAAGCATTTTAATCACTCCACACAGATATTGATGACATTAGCAAGGCATGTAATAATTAATAAGTATATGCAGGTTTTGAAAAATATCATTTTATTTCACATCAGGGGGTAAAAGAAACTTACCTTTATTTTAAAAAAATTCATCAGTATATAAGTATTATATTATTTTTAATGCATTTTAAATTTATTCTGAAAGCTTACACACAAAATATTTCAATGTTTAAAAAGAACTAAATATTTATGATTGAAAAATAGAACATTACATTTTATTATCTAAATATCTTTCAAATGATCAAAATTTAGAATACATTAAAATACCTTTTGAATTGTAATATTAGTGAAATCCTTTTACATAAAATGAGCTAATAAAATCTTATGAGAACTCTTATAATGCATTTTAATTATGAATTAATCATTCATAGAATTTGAACTATATCTGTGTAATTGTGATTGATAAGTTTGATAACCTTAAAGAAATTTATTGGAAAAAAAATATAATACATATTTATCATTATAAAGAACAGAATATTCTCTTTAATATTCGAAATATGATTTAAATGTTAAAAGTTTAAAATACACTGAAATACTTCTAAGAAATCCATGGTACGCATAAATGGGTAAATGACATGAATTTAAAAATTTATATATTCTAAGGTATTTTCACATATTACAATAAGTGATATACGAAATTAAAGAAAAGTATACCGAGTTTATTTTCCATCGTCGAACAATAGATTGCAACATATACATAGAATGCTGTGATTGAAATTAAAAAATAGTGACTGTGACAGAGAAGTGTTTTTGCGTATTAGAATATACAAGGGTTTTTCAGTTACTTATGTACAGCGTGCGTTTAGAAATTACTACGAAAAGGAAATACCAAGTAACAAGAATAGTCGATTGTGATATCTACAATTTGAAAGTACAGGTTGCTTATGTAAAAAGAAAAGCAGAGACAGTCCGCTCGTCTCGGAAGAAATGATGGGAAGGGTGAGGCAAAGTTTGGTTCAAAGTTGCAATTGTTGCGGATAGTTGCAATTCTGCAGAAAACGGTAAAGAAAATTTCATGAAAAAATTTAATTTCAACTCGGGTCACTTGCAATTAGCGCAACATTTAACAGTGGGCAAGGAAACTCGTTGATTTACCTTTTTTGTTCGTATGCAAGAGAAATTAGAAAGTGAAGACTACGGAAATAAGCTGATTTTCTTAGACGATGCAAATTTCCATTTATCAGGAAATATCAATAGTCATAATGTTAAGACTGCGGGGAAGTGAAACTCCCTGTGAAATTATGCAATTGCGGAGAGATTAATCAAACGTGAATTTGTTTTGTGCTATATCACAAACAAAATTATATGGGTCTTTTCTTTTGCTGAAAAAACGGTAACAGGTGGTTATTATCTAGACGTTGAAAATTTGGTTATTTCCACAACAGCGGGAGGACATCACACATTTTGTGTTTCAATATGATACAGTCCCAAACCATTGGTCGTTGCAAGTATGCTTATTTACACATCAGCGAGAGGACAGCACACATTTTCTGTTTCAATAGGTTACAGCCCCAAACCATTGGTCGTTGCAAGTATGCTTATTTAAACGAGAATCTTCCCCACCGATGATGGGAGAGCTGGTAATAGAGATTTAGCCTTAATCATATGGCCACAAAAATCCTCAAACCTAACGAATTGTGATTTATTTTTATAGAGTTTCGTCAAAGACACCATTTATGCAACACCTAATGCCTAAAACATTGAAGGAACTTACAGAACGCATTTGTGTAGCATTAGGAATCATTCACAGTGTGATACTACAAAATATGAAAAATGAATTGAATTGCTGATTTGATATTTTTCTTGTAACCAAACAATCACATATCGAACATTTGTAGCTGAAAATAAAACTTGTTGCATTTTTCTTTGTGTATCACTTATTGTAATATGTGTAATTGTTTCAAAAATATAAGCATTTAAAAACTGGCCATTTGTTTGGGATAAACATGTATAATATTTTGATTCTGTGAAATTGTTGAATGATTTGGTATAAAAAGGAATTAAACAATTCTGTAAAAACTTGTATACTTTATTTCAGCTTCAACCACATGCCATTCATAAGATTTTCGTGATTTATGTGAGTTTAGTAGCCCTTCAATTTAATAAAAATTTTAAAAATTGAAATGAAAGATGCCCTTTTTAAATCGAGTTTATCGCGAAAAATTAAAACAAAGCAAAAGTTTGTTATTTTAAAGTAATTAGAAAAATAATTAGGCTCTTTTTCACTCTAGAGGTACGTTAGTTTAAAAATAAATGCCGAGATTATTTTAATGAACGTAATTTCTTTGTGGATACGCTTTGCTAAAATGAATCAAAAACCAATCATTAGATATGATTCTTAAGACGAAGAAAAAAGTGTGTGCATAGAAATATACTGACTAATCTGCTGAGTTTTTCTGAGATTAGAAAAATGTTTTGTGTCTTGTGAAAAAGGGTGCCATTGAACTACCCGCTATGGTAATAAATAAAAAGAGGATTAAACAAAAACTAATTAGGATAGTTTCTTTTAGATTTTTGGTAAAGAAATCTTTCTTTTCACTGGAATAAAAGGGGAAAAAAGAACAATTTTTTGAAAAGAAACTAAAATTCTGTGTTTCTCTTACGTTAAAATGAAATTCAAAAGATTCTACCAGCTTTTAATTCCCTCTCTGTTGCATTTAATTATGAGTTGATATCCATTTTATATTCATGTAACATGAGACAAGAATTTTAGGAGCCAATCATTGTATGTTATACTTTAAAATTTACTATTTAAATAATTATTAGAATTGTTATAATATTCCATGCCTTCTGTTATGTGTGTGGATTATTCTTAAAATATTATAAATAAACTTTGATATTTGTTACTGTTCTACGTTAAAATCTCTTAGTTTTCTTAATAAAAAGTAGAAATTTTTGTACCAAATACTTTGTGACGCTGGGCTACTTCCGAATTTACCTTCACTAACCACGAGGGATTCGTATCAGTTTAAATCTCATAAAATTATAATTTCTTTCCAACGGAAATTAAGCTTTATTAGGTAAATTAGATGAAAATAGAAGTGAAATAAAATGATTTAGAGGTAATCATATATATATGAAATAGAATTAATGGGAAATAGAAGGAGATAGAGGTTAATGATTTGCTGAAGAGATAATTGTTATTTGAATTGAAACGGAATTTTTATTAGATGTATTAAGATAAGAACAATCTGTTTGTGAATAGACTGAATCATATAAGTGAAATAGTAAGCTAATAATTTATTAATTGATCTTAAGTTATAATTGATTATTTAATTTGGAATTCGAGAGAGAGAGAGAGAGAGAGACTTTTACTATCCATCATTGAATTAATAATAAAGTATTTTAATTTCTTCTTACGTGTCTTAAATTGGATTTAGTTTTTATTGGTTAATATATATTATTAAGATATGGCGTAAGAGTATAGTAATAAAGGGCAGTCATTACAATTTTGTGTGATTTAAATCTATATTATTGTAATTTTGCAAAGTTCTGTCTTTATTTTTCTCGATAATTTCAATTTGTAATTACCTTTGGTATTCTTTCTTTCGATTATATTTCTTCCAGCGAGTTTACATTCATTTCTCAAAGAAAAGAAAATGTAAAAAGAAAATAGCTATTATAAACAGAACAGAAAAGATTGATATTTCAAACCACCGAATGTGTGTGTAGATTGATTTTTAACCCGTATCTTACATGGTGGAAAAAAAATGATGCCAATTTTTGGCCCTCTATTTTTACGGAGAGAGAAAATAATGACAACACGTTCCATTGCATTAACGAATTTCAGAGTATTTATAAAACACGTTGCTGGCATTATTTTGAGCATTTCTTTTCTTTTTCCCAAGAGAATAAGAACGAGGGGAGTAAATTGAAATAGAATTTTATCTGTACGATTCCTTACAGTGAATTACTTTAAACCATAGTTGTTGTTTTTAGTAGATTTTAGTAGATTTTTTTTGGCCTGATTGATTGATTGTCTCACAAAAATAGCACTTAGAAGAAACACGAGGCTATTCGTGGCGGACCTGGTAAATTTGAACTTCCGTCAAGTGCCGAGGACGGCATCTGAGCTAACACTTCTCTCTCCACATTTCTACCCCTCGCCAAAGGGAAGACTTGCAGCTTCGAAAGATTTAATGTGCATCAGCCCCGTATTTATAAACGGCGAGTATATGAGGCCCTTTCGAATTCGAATCCATGATTCGGTGCCAACAACGTTCGTCGTGAGTGACTAATCGGCTATTGTGAAAACACAATTTAAAGCCTAGGAAAATGTCTGCCTTCGTTAAATATTTAGTTATAACTTGTATAATCCAACCATTTTCTGTTTAAATCATTAAAAATTGTCTTTAATTCAAAATGAGTATCATATGAATTTATTTAATCAAATAAATTAACTATTCTAACTCTCAGTACACATGTTTGAGTTACACAGGATACATACATATATTCAATAATCCATTATTTCACATCTTCTTTCCATTCTTAGTAATAACATCATGGATGTGATTAATATAGCAT
The DNA here is from genome assembly GCA_019974015.1 of Nephila pilipes. NCBI lineage: Eukaryota > Metazoa > Arthropoda > Arachnida > Araneae > Nephilidae > Nephila > Nephila pilipes. The sequence goes on from BMAW01055736.1 coordinate 179,798, forward strand.
TGTTTTTAATTGCGATGCAAAATAACATGAATGCTATAACATTCAAACTGACTAGTCATATTTAAATGTTATCAATATTTTACAGCAATAATATTTTGCTCTTATGTACGTTAAATTCCCCACCATCTCATTCACTGAACACCTTCAATTGTTTTACTTTCATTCTGTAACTTTCAAAAAAAAATACTGTTAGCAGGTACGTTATGCAAATTAGAGGTGGTATACTTTATACGTGCAATAATATTCAATATATATCTGATTTTCAAATTGCAATTTATATATGAATGACTTTTAAATTGGAATTTATTTATGAATTCATCATATATGACTTTCCAATTCCCGAGCACTCGAGAAAAAATGTAGCTTATGAAAATATGGATATCAAGATTATTTTAATGTAATTAATCATCCGTCTATTTTTGTACACATTTATCAGAAAAAGACAACTATTATGAGAAAGTATATATCAATCTTATTTAATTATAAGCATTTTGTCAATTTTTAAAGGGATGATATAGTTAATATAAAGTAAAATTGACTTTTATAAATTTATCAGCTTAATAATTCGAATAATTAAATATCAAATAATGATGTTGGAATTTTTAAGAACCCATCTATTGACAGTTAATTAATTTTAACAGGGAAATACACACTTAGTCCTTAAGTGTCAAAAATGTCTAAAAAGTACTTACAAACAACGCTGAAGTAAACTGTCTCTTTGATAGTTTCCTTTAAAGCGTCATTGTCAGCATGGCAAGAGAATGTCTTATTGTCTGGGTCCTGAAATGAATCCACATATTTTATTTTAACAACATATTTCATAAATGTATAAAAATTGATAAATTAAAATGTTAAACTATTAATTCTGAAGAAAATATGACAAACATAGGTTTTAAAAGCTAAATCACTTATATTCATACCATACTTTTGTTTAATTACGTGCACATGTTTAGTGCATACAAATTGGTTTGATTCACAAAAGTGAAATAGTTTTTTTGTTATGAAAACAAATATGTGTCTTGAGAAATGTCTGCAAGAAGTCAATTTGGAAACGTGATAACTTCATTAAAAATGACATAACATGATTATTTGCATTTTTTAAAATGAGAAATTATAGAAATTGGATATCCATTTTTCGTAAAAATCAACGAAATATAATTTGGAAACAATTAAACAGAATTGAACTTTCATGTAACAATGAATTTAATTAAATTTTGATGCCTATCAAGGTCAAAAAATTGTACAAATGTTCTTTTTAATTCAATTATGATTAAATTATGTGAATGAAATAACTTTTTATAAATCCAAGCAAACTCACGTTTCATTTCACTCATCGTTATTGCAGTAGATAAGAATGAAATTTTATAAGAATTGCTGGAAATTTTCAATAAAAAAAACAAGAAATGCTAAGGTGTTGCCTCTTCTAGAAAACCAATTTTTACTAAATGGGTTGTTTTATATTATAGTTTTTATCATTGGTTAAAAATAATGAAAATTCTTAAAAAAAAAAAAAGTCTTTTTTTTTATCAATTTCAGTTACAAATATTTTCATATATTGAAGGTCAATAATTCTTCTATATATTTGATTTAGTTCAGCAGTTATAAATAAAATAGCAAATTTTTAATTAAAAAAATAAACGTTACATTCGTAAGATGACGTCATGATTTTTTAAAAATAATTATTAAATTAAATTCTATCTAAATGAGATTAATTTTTAAAATAATATTTAACGTACAATCAGACGCATTTTTTAATTATGTATTTTTTAATTCTTTGACAGTAATACTTTACTTAAAGTGACAGTGTTTCATAGAATTTTTACAATGAATTCTAAACGATTTAATTTCTTTTAATAGATCTATTGGAATTAAAATATTTCTTCAAAATTTTCTGGCCCCTATATCTGCATAAAATATCTTAAGCATTAAATGTTAAAGAAATTTATAGAAAAATTCATTTTGGATATACCAAAGAGATTTACCTGCCTGGTGAGAGTGACTGTGACGTTGGATGTAGTAAGCCAACCCCCTTTCGACACTTCCACCTCAGATGTAGTAGTTGGAACTACTTTGTGGTCAATAACCCAAGATAGTCTAGAGGCTGGGTTGCTGGGCCCAGCCGCACAGGACATTGTTATTACATTACCGACAATCCCCTCCATTGGTCCCGTAATTGCAATTTTGGATGGTGCAACTGCAAGAGAGAACGAGAATAACACAGAATTAAGTATTTTTACTATCAAATAGTTGTAAAAACATCTCAAGACATATTATGCAAATTTATTCGAAACGTGATTGAAAATTATTTTTTTTTTATTTTTGAAAATATTTTTTTTATGTTAAATAATGCAATTTTCATATTTAAATTGAAGTTTCAAAATTATGTTTAATTAATGTAATATCAAATCCATTTTATATAATTGTGCTACATAAATAAAACATAAAAAGCAAAATTTCAGAATTGTTATTATTTGGGGGAAAAAACCTCGATGGATAATACTTTAGAAAATTCTCAAAGTTTATTATAATCGTTACCTCTTAAGTTATCTAGTATCTGAAATAACTTTTGAAATTTCCAAACAATGCACCTAGAAGCTTTAAAACAATAGTTTTGAAGACAGACATTTTTATTCATATATGCTTGGTTAATGTAGATGCAAAGCTCTTAATTTTATGATGATTTAAAAAAAAAATGGTAGAGACCAAAGTTTTGTTAAAAATGATTTATCTGCTGCAAGAAATATTATTAAAATTCAAATTGTTAAAAGTATAAAATAGAAAAAAATGGAATGCTAAGTTCCTTAAATAGTAACCCTGAGGAGTCACTTTTTTTTCTTAGAGTTCTGTGGATTTGCTGATAAATTGTAAATATAGTTCTGCTTTGTGATTTATCAGACGGATTTATAAATCAGGGGGAAATACATAAAGAAAAGGTACAAATATTTTAATATTTTTCAGATTAATGAGGTGCCAGCAGAATTACATTACGCTACACAAATGAAATAAAAATATATTTATATTATTCGTAATGATTCCTTTTTTATCATTAGAAATCATAAATGAATAGCTGAGCATAATTTCTAACATTTTCCTCATTTGAACGCAATTAAAAAATAAAATCACAAGTAATTTCTATTATTTCTTCTAGTGTATGTACGGAAAAATAAGAGATTAAAAAAAATTGAATTCTTTTTCATTAGTAGTTCATTTATTGTACGATATTAACCTAATATTTTAAAATAACCTTAGATCTATCATAACTGACTATAGATTCATACCTGGTTCCAAAGCTAAAATTGCAGATGTATTAGTTACGCTAACATTAACTATTATAAAGTGTCATATTAGGTAAGCATTAATTATACGTATTAAGGAAATTTATAGCATATGCATGGCTAACGATATCTTACAAATGATATATCGCATAGGTATTGTAAATGTACATAATTATACGAATAGTAATGATTATCACAAGGGTTCAATGGGATAGGGATAATAATACTTCTAATAATAGCGGAAATAAATTCGATAATATCTTTCCTCACGCACCGAATTATGTTGAAACTTTTATGTACTTCATAACTGTTTATTTAATGCTAAAATTGGAACTTCTTAGGAATTATTATTGTATATTTAGTCATTTGAACATGATGTACATCAAGGTTTAAATTTTGAAGAAATAAAAATTTAATAAGAAATAAAATAATTAAGAAATAAAAATTAGAATATTTCAAGTATAGATTAATATTATTCTTTTATCAATCAAAACTTTCATTGTAATTGGGATTTTTAATCTGTCTTTTGTTATACAATATTGTATTTCTGAAAGGCAATATATGCACGATGATATTGAACAAATTGACTGAAACAGTATAGAACATGAGTGCTGATAGTAAATAAGAAGTCACGGGATTAATGTTCAAACATAAGAATAGAATTAGTACAGTACAAGAGCTGAAGAATACTATGGTTTTTAAGATACGCGGAATAAAACACATAGAAAGTTTATTTTTCGTAATTTATATACGAAATGAATATTATTTATTTAGAGCTGAGAATATTACAGATACGTATGACACATATACCCTTACAAACTTAAAGAAGACACGATTCCCTTCCAGAAATATTTATTGTGGAAAATAATTTATTATTAGGAAAACATTGCATAGAGAGAAGCTGTTCTCCGTATATTTTTGCTCACGTGCTGTGTAAATTTGGTCGTACTTTTTAGTATCTGGCAAGCATTAGAGTCGCAATTTGTAAATCAGTGAAAGCTATGTATATAAAATAAATATTTTACATATACGCATCCCTATGAAAAAGGTAATAGATCATCATAAGACTTTATTTTATTTTATAATTAATCTTTTTTCTCTGAAAAAATGTAATTTTGTGTAAAATGGGCTACACAGATTTTATAATATTTTTTAATATTTGCAACAACAAAAAATACAATATGTTGAGCAAAAAAAGCTATGTGCATTTCAATAAATATTTTATTCCAGAACGGGACTCTCTCATTTCTCCCTTCAATTAATCTTAGGTTTTTCTATGACGTTATTTGATTTGAAAACCTTGGTTTGTGAATTAACTGTGACTTATACAAATTAGCATTTTTACTTATAAAGTGTAGAAGAGAGAGATCAGAAAGTACGGAGAGCCTGATTAGACGTGCTCTTAACTAAGCTGCGAGGAGTTAGAAATTTAGATAAACTCTTGTGCACACAGGACTGATGCCTGTGAATTATTAAATTGTTGAGTTGGTGAGATTGGCATTGAATCAGATATAATTGTTCCTGACTCAAACTCATTTTCGAAGCTAAAATGATATAAATAGAATCTTCATTTGGTCTTTAGTTGAAGACGCGAGAAAGTGTTTGCTCTACATTCTTTGAACCAAAGCCAATGTGTCGTGTGTAGCAGATACAAATTCCTAAGAAAAATTAACGTTATAAACATTTTTTTTTTTACATTTTTTTTTCCTTCGCTGAAAATATGCACACACATCGTCGCGAAGAATAACAGGATTACAAAAAATGACACCTTTTGCTGATTTCTGTTTTGTATAGTTTTCACACGTGTCATTAATGAATAAGAATAATAATTGTTTTAGTACACATATTTTATTTAAACACACACATATACATACTCAACATGCGTAAAAAGAAGTATGATTTTAAATATTCAAAAATAAAGCAAATTCAGATGTATCAGAAAAGTTTTACTTTTGCTTTGGCGACATTAGAGCATGTTTAATTAAATTGAAAGGAACCATACGAAATGAAGTGTGTAGTCTTCAACTTAATGTGACAAAATATATCTTGAAAGAAAACGACGAGAATCGGAAATTAAGCTGCATTTTCCATCTAAACTTTCCATGAAAATAACTAAGAGTTTCAACACTGATATCTACTTGTGCTTGATACTAGCATATTTTAAAATATAAAAAAAGCTTGAAAAATATTTGGAGTTTAATTGATTAGTTCTTATATGTCATAGATCATTACAAAAGATTTTTTTTATTATTTCCTTGAAAAATGATATTAGAAAAAATTCAGATCTGATAGAATTTTGAATATTTTCTATTTTGTTATATCATCGGTATGCTATGTTCAACATCTTTTTAGAAAAAAAAAATTAATTTCAAGATTTATTACTAATAAGAGAATTTTTGTAACATATGTTACGATGTACTACAATTTATACTTTAATTAAGCCAGTAGTTACATAATACACAAGTAAAACTTATTTGGGGCTTGGAACCCCCCGAGACATTCTAGGCCATAAGTTTTGCCTTTAAAAGAAACTGAGATTTTGTACAATATGTAGTTTTTATTTTAATGAATATATCTTTGTACATTCTTGAATCTTGAGGGAAGAAAATACTATTATCTGAATTTTAATAATCGTTGAAACTTTGATAACTCCGAAGTCTTAACTTGATCTACTATAAATGCAAAATCTAATATACTATCTCTACACTTTTGTCATTGATTTTATGACTCATCGTTGCTACTTTTATCATAAGTAATTTAAAGAAAAAGTCGCAATTTCAGTTATAAATTACTTAAATTCCGTAAAATAATTCTATTAAATTATTTAACAATATTTTTGCAGCTTTTTACAATACCTAAGATATTGTAACATATTTTTTTTTTTATCATAAGCAAGTTTTGGATCCCCTATCTATGTCAAAGGTATTTCATGAAAAATAGTCAAAAATAATGCAAAATTGTTTTTTACAATTTGACTTTAAAACCAAGACAGGCATTTGTAAATTTAAAATTTTTTCCTTACCCCATGTAAAAGAAAATTAATTCATTTGAACTTGCAACAACTAAAAATTGATAATTTCTACATAAATAAGTTTTGGATCTACATTCTAATTCACATATATTAGAAAATAAAGTTGAAAACCGATGTAAAGTATATCGCATAATTTGAATCCAAAGGCAATATTCAAAATAATTTTACTTAATTAGGACTTTTAACATAAGTAAATCCTTAATCACCAATCTATGTAATTCGCAGATGTTTGACAAAATGTAGTCGAAGATTAAAATGAAAATATTTATTAAAATTTTAGCCCCAAAGACAGTAGAAATTATATTTATAAATTAAAAAAAATATTCCTGGCCCTTTCTTGTCATGCAGTGGGAAAAACATATTGTGTTTAAATTTAATTGCTCTAATCATGTTTTTCGCAAGATCAAAACAATAACTAAAAAGGCCGGAGTATCATTTTCCTTTCTTCATATTCTAATTTTTTACCGCTGCTTTCGGGAGCAGAAATTCGTGATCTAATCAGAGATGGTGAAATTTACCCTCGGTTTGCCATCCTTAATTTGAAGAAAAGGATTATTACAATAGTATTCTTACACAATTCAAAATAACACCAGGTTTTAAAGATATCCAAAATATTCAAAATAACTTCAAGATTTTTCTGTTTTTCGCAAGATTCAAAACAACCGCAATTTCATACAACCTTTTGTAATGGGTTACTAACATCTTTTTACAATATTCAAAATATTATAAAGATATGCAGCTTCACATAATAGATTCAAATTATTATTTTTTAATTCGAATTTTCAACATAAATAGATTCTTGATTTCATATTTAAGTTTTAGATGTTTGACAAAAAATAGTTGAAAATTAATCTGGTCTTTTCTTCAAAGACAAGATTCAGCCATTTGTAAATTTGAAAATATTCCCTCTCATGCTGAGGAAATATCAATTAAATTCGACTTTCACATCTCAAATCAAATTTTCCAGCTAGGATCAAAACACTAACTAACAAATGCACAGTATACCATTTTCACCACCACATATTTTAATTTTTGGTTGACGCCTTTTAGGAGTAGAAATTCGAGATATAATCAGAGATGCCTAATTTTACCCACGGTGCGTTTCGCTTATTAAGGGAACATATCAAAATCCGTATTGTTAGCTTAATTTGAGGAAATATAAAATAAGGAAATATATCAGCGGTATCGGATCCCTTTTCCTAACACCTTCCAGAATAGAAATAATTTACATTTCGTCCTGGGAAAAGGCTACATTTGCATAACACCATGTTATCGACAAAACGGGGAGAGATAAGCTGTCAAGGGAGTCGACAGAACGTGCCAGAATATTTGGAATGTTAAACATTTCATTTACGCTTTTAATACTACGGGATTCCAAGCTTCGATTCCCTAGGGCATTCAGTTAGTTAATGGTAGGTAATGGTGTGGTCGGAATCAGAAACATAACTATCTCCCTCTATAAAGGAGGAACAATGGAAATAAAGTTATATTAGTCAGTGAATAATTGGTGGGGGTGATCAAGGATTATGTGTCTGAGAATAGTGGTGAAACGTATCTTAGTGGTTATTTAAATGCTGCTGCTCATATAAAGGCATTGTTGTTACTTAACATTAATTACAAAATTTTGTGTGAAAAGTTTCATAGAAAATTATTTAATGAGGCGTATGTTTGGGGCGTATTGAGAGTATTTCTAAAATATTCAGATATCCTCATTGGGAGCCTATTTAGCAGTTTTGGTGGGTAAATATGTAAATTTGCAGCCTTCTACAGGCTCAGGCAGAATTACAATGATACAGGAAATTACTTTGCACTTAGATTTGAAGTTTTTCAAATATTCTTCGTTAGAAAGATTCACAGAATTACTTTCACAATAACTTAGAATTCGTGATCTATTAATGATTCTTTTATGGAGCATTTTATAACGTGGTGCGAAGTTAATAGATTATTCAGTTGCTTATTTTGCTTTAATGTGTCTTATAATATCAAGCAAATCAGTAAAATAATTATTTCAGATTCATAAAGCCTCGTTTTGGAATTTTTGGATCTGCTGACAAATTATAGATACTTGTACGTAAGGTTCTAAAACTTGATTTTTTTATTTGGATTTTTATAGTATTATACCTCGTAAAACTTTGAAATACTTCATTTTCTTACTTTTATTTATTATCTGGAAATTCACTAATCAACACATTCACAAATTAGTTCGAATCAATCAGTAACTACACTTGAGTTAATCAAGATATCAAAGTAATCAAAAAACAAGATAAATATTAAATAAAGCTTGTGGATTCTCATAAAACACATGTCTGTTTTAGAGTTTAATATAAATAATTACTTATCTGTATTGAAGTAATCAGTTTAAATCTAAGTAGAGCATGTGCAGGTCGTTCTCTAACATCTTAAAACCTTTCAACTTTGTCATCGAAGCAGGCTAAAAACATCTACTTCTTCATGCGCAAATACGAAAATTGCGGATGATTTGTGTGACTCCCTAATAATGTAAATATTTTTACCTGTGCAGTCATCAGTTTTACAAAAAAAAGCTGAAGATAACAAAGAAAAGAGATAGAGTTTTCTCCTGCCTCATAAGTTTAATATTAGCTAGCACCTACCATCTTTCCGATCTTGAATTTCGCATTAGACTTGTCAGGAATATCTTCCTTCCGTCGATCATTGAGACCAACTAGATCGCTTTGAGACCTTGTTACATCCGTTAATTCTTCATCTTCATTGCGGCTAACCAGATTTCTCTGCAGCCTTGTATTAGATTTTCATGTACAACATTTTTCGTCCTCAGCGCAACTAACCACACATTTCTGTAACCTTATGCTGGATGTTCAAATCCATCATTCATCGTCTTCAGTGCAGTTCTCCCTGTAGCCTTTTACTGGACTGTCTAATCTTACAAAAAGTTTTAAGAGCATTCCTTATTGATTTTGTTTTGTAAATATAGACGAGTGTTCTCATGTTTTACTTTTACACAATTCTATATTAATGTGATAAATAAACGTTGTTTAAATATTGAATTGTCCTGAATTACTTGCAATTGCTGATCTGAAACATTTGAAGTGAGGTCTACAATTGAGCATAGTACAATTTCTTCAAGCATAACATGAGAGTTAAGAGTCCTTAAACTTTGTAGGCATACTGATGAGCTCCGTTTATTGTCTTAACCACCATTCACACATAATAAGCGCTTATTGCTGTTTTGCATCCCCTCAATTCCATTCACTAAACTTCAATAATTATATTCTAATCTACATAAACCAAGTTTCATTCATTAGGAGAGATTTTTCAATTTAAACATCACATAAAAGTCTCCAAGGATCAATTGAAGGAAAATGCGAAACAGAGCCCGTTACAATCTATTAGTTATTGGTGTTTTCCCTTCAGGATATTAATTTAGAGCTCCATATTATTACAACTTTATTTATTAAATATTTTCAATATTTGAATCTTAATCTGTTTTGAATTAAGTATTACTTTAGAACTAACAACATTTTTTCTTTTATTTCGGCTAAATATGAACCCCGATATGCGAATTGATAAGATACATAGATAAACTTTTATTCATAGATATCGCGTTAGTATTAGTATTTTTATTTGCTTTAAAATGTTGATGATTACATAATATGAATATGTCCCACATTCCTTCCTCTTGTTGATAATTAAACAATATTTTAAAATATATCTCTACGATGGCCAAAAGATAATTGTATTGAGAAAAGATATTTTAATGTAAATATCAGACATTTTGAATAAATTTCTACTGTATCATTTTTTGTATAATACTAAGATTTCTTATCATTTACATTAAATACTTCTCACTTATTTTATGAATATAAGGATGATTTTATTCTTCTCTTGATCTCTTTTTTTCCGAATAGAAAATACTTATTATTATTACTTTAGCAATAAAGGAGTGTATATTATTCCTCTATGAATAAATGAAAGCCTTTCACATTCGTATGAATAAAATAACATTCACAATTTCTATACCAATAAAAATATACGTTGTTCGTACTATCTATATTTCTTTTTCATAGCAGTCAGGCTGTTTTTTTTTATGGCTAAAAACGATATTCTGTATTTGAGTAATTATTTACCACTTTTATTATTCTATACTTCTGCATATAATAAGTTTTTATTTAATAACTTAATTTTCTGTAATTAAATCTCACATAATGAATAAAAACAATACAAAGAATTTTCACCATTCGCGTAAAATACTTCCAGTTTTTTTCTTATGAAAATAAGAATATTCTTATTCTTCTGGCAGTTTTTTTTTCTGATTAGAAGAATATTCATTATTTCTACACTAATAAAAACGGAAATATGAAGCTTTTTATTAATGTATATTTTATGTTCTCATTCCATAATTTGATTTATTGCACAGTCTAAGTGTGTATATATTTTAATTTAATGTCTAGTTTTCTGTACATTCACTCAAATTCTATTAAGACATTACTTTTTTAATGGTAATTCTATTTTTATTCAAAACATTTGAATTTCCAAGCTGTCTAGAAAATAAAACCTAAATGAAATTGAGTGCGTTGAAAATAATTATTGAGAGACATATATTGCATCTAAAATCATTAATTTTCCTTCCTAAGAATTTAAAAAGATTTTAATACCTTCTAATCATCAACAATGCATACCTATAAAACATATTTATTTTAAACATTAAAAACAAATGCATTTCATATTAATTCTCTTTCAGGTAACTAAAAAGAATCAAAATGGTTATAAGGATTTTCAGATATTAATACTTAATGAAAAGTTTTATATTGCATTTGTTTGTTTTTATTAATAGAATATTTGATACGGTATTCTCGTACCATATAAAATAATTTCGCTTATTTCCAATAATATATTATTTCTTTTAATTTTGATTGTTATTTGAAGTTATTGAGACACTTTCGACAAAGAAAGAAGACTTGTTTTGGGCTAAGCTTAAATAATCTACAATTTCTCAATTAAAAGCAATGGAAATTTTAATCAACACTGATATCTGTATATTTATGCTTATGCAAAGGAAATCATATTTATATATCTAAGTAATTTTGCATGGATATTTAATAATAAATATTTGGAGTCACATTTGTATGTCGCATGCTCACCTTCGCTGTACAGCAAATAACCTTATTTCATATAATGCGCCAATATCAGCCCTATATGTATAAAGTAGATTTTGAGGAAAGTCCACAAAAATCACATTTTAAGAAAAACACAAACACAGATATTTCTCCTCTATGGCGCGAGTTTCGTTTGTTTACAACTTTAAAATTTTATTTTATACAGTTCTATTTATCAAATTCTCATAAATAATACGTCGCCTGATTCCGGTAATCAACCTATATTTTTATCAGCAAAATAAAAAAGAATTCAATATTTGAATTCGAAATTCAATTTTTTATGGATAAAACTAATGCTTGTCGTATGAAAATTAGATATTTATCGTTATTAACTAGCAATTCCAAATATATATTTCTATAAGGAAATAAAATAAATCAAAATATAATTTTGATGCTTCACACTTCAAAAATGCAATGAGAAAAATGAAACCATTTTTTTAACAAGCTTTTATCCAAAAACCAACATCTTGGTTGCTGTTAATTTGCTTTAAAATATTTGTTATGTACATAGATATTTATAGTATTAAAATGTTCTAATATAATTAAAACACTTATTTTTAAATGTCACATAATAGACATCAAATTAATAAGTATCCAATTTTTGGTTTAAATAATGTGCTATATTTACGAATCATTTTCATATCTGTTTAAATCACTTTTAAATATTTAAGTACGATTATTAAATTAAGATTTTGTATCTAGTTTAAGGAGTAACATTCCTTGTTTAACTTAAATAATATCCTTTAGTATTATATAGTGGTTAATTCTGAAGATTCATTTACATTAAAAGCATAAAAAAGGGTTTTGTTCTATTCATTTTATGTATATGTAACTCAGTTTTCTTGGTATTAATGAAAAATACTTTCTAAACATATTCAAAAGTCTAAAATAAATTTCTTTATTAATTTATTTTATGAATATCTTATATTTATTATATTGTACATTCAAAACCGAAAAATGTCTACAATCTAGCAGAATTGTAAACAAGTTCAATAAAAGCAAAAAAAAAAAAAAAAAGATTACTTTTTAGATTCCATTTAAAAGATTTAACTTATACTGATTTTAATTTGATTTAAACTTCAATTTTTATTACAATGCTATCTTCTAACGATTTGTTAATTTTCAAAATGTAATTTCATTACTAAAAAGAAAGCAATATATAAAAATTACTATAAATATTTCAAAAGAAGCACAGGATTGGTTTCCTTGTAAGTTTTTTAAGTCTTATATAATATTCATGCATTAATTTGCATAAATACTTTTCTCGAGGTCGATAGAAACTCGTTTAAAATGCCAAGCTAATTTTAAAAAAGGAGGGTGATTAGGATTTAACCAAAAAATAATTGATTAGAAATAACTAAATTGAAAAAAGTTGATTAAAAATGATAATATTTAGTAACATATGTACACTTCACCATTGGCAATTTTAAGAACCATAAGTAATTTTTCACTTAATTTCAAAATTAATATCTGTCAATAATTTTATGTTTATAATTTCATATTAAGTGATAAAAGTAGTAAAATAAATATATTTTTATCTGGGCTTGATTTGAACAACATTATTTGAAATGGAAAATATGTACTGCAATGCTTTCAATAATAGCTATCGGAAATCATTTGGAAGACTCTAACAAATGCAAAATTACCATCAAATGCGAATAACTTTAAATATATTTTTGCCAAATTGTAAAGAGATTCCATGAAGTTTAAATCATACTAAATCTGAAGGCTTATAGTACTTCTTACACGAAGTGAGAAGGAGTGATAATAAAGCTTGATGACGTAAGAGCCAGATATGGCAATCATGCTATAACAAGGATTAACTCTGATTCTGATGTTTGAAAAAAAAGAAGAAAATACGACAGTTGGATGATACGAAGATGGGTCCGAAATAGAAAAGGATTGTTAGAGTATTCCTTGGTTGCGTCATTCGTGTTTACCAAAGACAATAAACCTCATAGGAAACTACAAGTATTAAACTTTTTCCAAGGAATTTCTGATTAATCACTCAAAGAAAAGCTTACATTCAATGAGTGATAGTATAATCATCGATTTTTTAATTAATTAAACAGTCATCGGAATTTTTTTGAAAGATTCTTACAAACGTGTGAAATTCACTCCATTTCTGTATAATGCGAAATATATTTTGACCAATGTTTACGTGTTCCATTCAGCTTAAAAGAAACTAAATAAGAAAGCTTCTAGACTTTCTTACAAGGGATGAAATATTTCCGAAGAATTTCTGGTGAATCATTCAAATTAAAACACATTACATTCAATAAGCGATAATATAATAATCGGAAAATTTAAGTAATTAATACCTAATGGAAGCTTTTCTACCAAATATAAAATTAGCATCATATCTGAGTAATCTTAAATATGTTTTTACCCAATTACAATTATTGAGTTAAAATAGTACTATATTCGAAAGCTTCACAAATATCTCACCAGAAACTAAAGTAATTCTGAGGTATTTCCGGCGAATCATTCAAAAGAAAACTTACATTCAACCAGCGAATGGGAAAAAAACCTTCTATTTCATATTTACCAAATTATTATTACGTTTCCAAGAAAAAATATATGTACGAGGGTACGAAAGGGCTGGAAAATGATATTTTGTTCAGAACTTTCCCAGAGTATAAACCAGTCTTTAAGGAAACTCTTTTTTCACGGTGACCACAAACCTTTTCAGGAAATGTTCCTAACCAGTTTATGTGATCTAAAAAGATTTCCGAATGAGAAGAGTTGAGTGAAAAAAAAATACTATCCATTTCCAGCTGCAAAAAAGTACTTCAGAAAAATGCATTAAGATATAAAACGATCTTAGTCTTGCTTCTTTTTGGAAAGTCAGCCCTAAAGTATAGAGCTTTACATTTCTAGCAACCATACACTCATCATATTTTATCGTGGAGAGCTCTAAGCATATAAAGATATGATGCGTTCTCTCTTTGGAAACCATTTTCATCAACCAAGAGGAAGCTTTCGAGTCTTTCATTTACTCTTTAAAGTAGAAGACATCTCGTGATGTATCTTCTTTTTTTACCATTGAGAGGAATGTAGGCCCATTTTGACAAGAGAGTGTATCTTGCTTTTCAGGTCAGTTCTAATTTAGTTTCTAAGCAAACTCGGCAATTTCAATCAAACATCGTAAATATTGGTATCGCGGTAAACACACTTTCTTTACTTCCGATTTTTTAAATTTTTCATTTTATTACGATTTTTTTGAAAATATGCTGGCTTTTTTTTTTGAAAGAATTGATTTGGAGGGGGAAAAATGCAACTTTCATTTATTAAAGACATATGGAGAGAAACAGTTGTTTAAAATGTAACATAATTCACCTGAAAGCACTGATTTGGATTTAACTTTTGTAATCCTTGTTTGTGATTCATTGTTATAAGTCATTAAATATTAAAAGTTAAACTTCTGTAGATTTTCTAGAAATATTTACATTTATGTTGTCGTTTGATTTAAACTAGAAAATAAAAGATTTTACTGAAATAGCATGAAATTTAAATAACAGTACATCCTAGAATACCTTTTATAGCATTTTTTAAATATGCTTGATTAATAACATAATCATTTGGCTGGTAAGTCTAAATTTTATGTAATATGTTTCAAATGTTCAATTTATGGATTAAAATATGAGTACAAGTGCTCTCCAGAAATGCTGTTAGTTTTTTAACGTCTCTTTCGAACTTTGAACCCTAAAGGCTAAAATACAAAATTTTAAATTTTTTTGCCAACCTCAAAAATTATTTTAATATTTTTTTTATATTTTGCATTTTATATTCAAAATCTGTATTGTACGCTATGAAATAAATGATTATTCTTTGGCAATTAATTGAGATGATACTTTAAACTTTCACTGTAAACTAAATGAACAAGAAATGGATAATAACTACCAAATTGTAAACTAAATAAACAAGAAACGGGTAACAACTTCCAAGTAAAGTATCGTAGCCTTATTTTTTAATTCCGAAAATTTAATAAATGAAAAAAAAATGATTAAACTGTTAATAGATTTCTATTACATGAGTCATAAAGATCAAGAACTATGAAAAGAACTTCGGATATGTGTAAGTCACAGGCCTTTGATAAATCATTTCGGAAACTGTTTTTGGTAAACGTGGAATAACGCATACGTTTAGTACATCACCACATTGCGTTGTTAAGCGTGCTCAACGTGGTTACTAGTGAGATTATGAAAAACTTTATCAAAGAGTGGGATTAAAATTATTCTTACCCTAGTAGAGCTATACTCTAAGTTCATTATGCTGTTTTTTTTCCCATGACATTTATTAAGGTACCCTTTCTTTTTTGATGTAGAAAATTGAAACCCATTAACTGTAAGATAACACCTAGGGAGAGAATAAACTCGGGAATAACTATACATTTAGATTCTTTTTTGTTAAAATACAAGTTAGGGATTCATTTATATTGAACAATAAGCCTGAATAAAAACAGTAGCTATCTCACAAAAGAAAGTCTAATGTTGAACAGGGAAATTTTATAAATATTTAAATTAGCGCTTATTGAATGAGGAAAGTTGAATAAATTTACTATTTCTAGATTTAAAATTTAAAATAAAAGCGGAATAAAATGGGTTTATCATAAATATTTTTAAATAGTGAAATTTAAAATTATGAAAAATTAAATTTAAAGGCAAAATTATATATCAGAAAAATTAAGTTATCCATAAAAATATACATAATACAAAAACAAATATGAAGAAATGAATGGCTCTACTGTGTTTTTGTGTATAGAAAATAGTAAGTAGATTACTCAACTTATGTAGCTCAAATTTGTTTCAAGTTTACATTTATAAAAATTGTTGTTCTAATTTAAAATAAAAGGAATTTATATCTCTAACGATATAATTACTTGGTATTTTATTCAAGTGAGTGAGAGAATGTGTAAAATATCATTTTTGGAGATGTTAATGGTTCCTCGATTAATGCCGAAAAATATCGGTAAGGGCTAATCTCAATTTGTAACAAAGGTTAAAGACACTCTTTGCAATTAAAGCTCATAGTCAAATTTAAAGATTGTAAGCAATTCTCTGCATACATTAACATAGTTAATAATAAATTTTTTTTGTGTTAAAAATACAAAAAATTTGGTTTTAATACACAATTATCAAATACGGTAATGAAAATGCTAGAAACATAACAGTGAACTTTGTATTGTACTACAATCATTTTCAATCGCTTACTTACAGCTGTAAATTATTAAATTATGTGATTACGTATATATCAAAATTGCACACACACAAATATATACACACGTACATACATACACACACACACACACACACACATATATATCTCTCCTCTATAATTTTCA
>BMAW01055736.1:201543-256099 GCA_019974015.1 Nephila pilipes
ACTATACCCTCAAAACAACTTTAATGTTCGCATATAAACTTCACTGTCCAACCTTACATTAATGAACACAAACCCATCCTTTCCTTTTACTACTCCAAACCCAAACGTGACCTTTAGAACTCATCACACACACACACATACTCATACAGAGAGAGAGTACCGTTTTCTATTTTTATACACCTTCTACATTTGAAATCATTTCCTAAAATAGAAGGCGATATCAGATTCCTAGAAATACACATCCGGATGAAGGATTCCGCATCAAGTTTAACGGGACTTTCACAATCTTCTTACCCGTATCACGAAGAAAAGCAACCTGACCAGCAAGTCACTTCCTGAAATGCCACCAATTCACTTCCCCCTAACCCATATGCATGGACGTATCAGAGAGTAACCCGCACGCCAGAGCATTTGCATAACTGAGAGGGAAAGACGTAGCAGTTCAGGAAAGGTTACATCGCAACTTCGACGAGGCTTCTGCATTTCTCTGGTTAAACACGCTCCCCAGAGATTTAATTAGTTCGTAGAGGATTTCGAGACTTCTTGATCTTGAAGCACAAGTTGGGAGGCAAAGTGGTGCAAACTCTTTTGAAGTCGCCTTTTGGTTTCTTTTTGGTTGTGATGAAATGTGGTTGGATGGCAAAGTGGTGCATCTTTTGGTGGCACGAGGTTTAAAATTGGAAGTTGTCTACTTTTTTTCAAAACTTGGAACACGTCTTTGTAGAGCCAAACCTGATAAAATGTGTCACAAACTGCTGCAATGTTACGCTTGAGTTTAAAAGGATTTGCTTTTAAGATAAAATATATACTAAGACCTTTGGTGAATTAGAGTAAGGCAGATCAGCAAACGAAGGGAAAAAAATTTAATTTTTTAATTAATCGATTAATGTAATAACGTAAATTTCCTATAATGCGTCTTTCCTGTTATGGCAGACAAATTTCTTCAGTTAAATTGATCGAGATTAAAAGCAAATATATTTTAGAAAAATGCTAATATAAATCTTAGAATAAGTTTTTTTCCATTGACGAACGAGTTTTAAAAGAGGGGAAATTAAAATCAATATTTTAAATTAAAATTTCCTTTGAAACTGATTTCTATTAGAGAGATAAGCAGAAAGCGGTACAACGATAAATTATATATATATATAAATAAAAGGAAAAAATATGAAAAAAATCTATTCAGGGACAAAATTAAGAGAGAAAAAACATAACGAATGAAATACTGAATCGAAAAAAAATCTGGAAATATGGAGAAGTCTATTTTCTAAAAATGGCAAATTAGGCTTAAAGTTGAATGAAACAACTTTATGCTAACATTTGTATAGAGAAGCAAATTACGAATAAGTATCTAATGCAAAAAATTATGGGAGTATATTTTGAAAAACGGCAAATTGGGCTTTTAAGTTAGAGGAAATGACTTCCTCATGATAAGAGATGAGATTTGTGTAGAATAACAAAATACGAATAAAATGCATAATTAAAAAAATTATATATTGGAGTATATTTTGGAAAAGAGCAAATATTAGGATAAAGTTGTTTGAATCATTTTGGTCCTGATCGTAATTTATGTTACATTAATATGTGTTTTAATATACATAAAAGGAACATAAACCAAAAATAGGGTTAATATTCATTCCTATTTAAAATTACTGCCAGGTCTCCATTTTTGTTTTGGGATCTTTAAGTCACATGTTTTTTAACTTATCTATTGCCATAACATACTTGAGAGGGAAAAAAGTACCATAATCATTTAATACTGCACAAAAATTTCATCTCTATACATTTATTTTTTTCTTTTATTATTTTTTCAATCTTTAATTTTTGTAAGTAATTAAGCTAACAGATTAATTGAACGATCTCTATGGAATGTCTTTTCAATAAGTTTCCAAAATTTTGCTTTATATTCGTAAATTTAAACGTAGATAACTATAAACTAAATTATTACATTTCTGATTTCTTTTTTTATGCGAACATGAATTCAAAGTAATATTAAAGGCTTATTTCTTTCAAATTAATGAGTATTTTATTAGTCAAATTAAAACTGAGTTAAGAGGTAACTAGAAATCTTATGGTAAATTTTTCTCGTATGATCGAAATAAAGTAAATTTATACTTCTGTTTGTAAATGTTTAAAAAATATGACGCAGATAAAAATATATTTTATTTATTTTTTAAATTTTGTAAATATTTTTTTTTAAAATTATGAGACAGATAAAGAACAGCTAGCTAAAAGCGAGAGAGAGACTAGAAATAAAAAAAAAATGTTTCTCTTATTCAACTAAAATGTAGGATAATATGAATTAGAATTAGAAATTTCTATTGTTTTTAAAACTCTCCTTTTCCATCGAAAGAGATTTGCATATTTTAAGGTGTTATTTTTACCTTTTAATGTTATAAATATGGGTTAAGCCTTTAAATGGGTACTTTTTCTATAACTCTGATGAAAGTATTTCAAACCTTATTATTAAGACATGTTTGAAACTGATAGCGATAAACTCAAATAAAAAAAACTATCTTTTAAAATTTATCGTGAAGAAAATAAATGGATGCCTTAGTTTACCACAAAAAAAAACCAATTTTTTTTTATAAAATTCATATTAAAAGACTAAATTCTTAGACCTAATTCTTATTGTTTTTCATTATTTAAGCATTCATAGTATTTTATATAATATATTTAATTTCAATAAGTCAAAATAAAAGAAATTTCATTTTATTTACTTATGGAAAAAAACATATTTGCACATTGGAGCATTCATAATGTTTTGATTTATATAGCTAGAGTACCAATATATTTTTAAAAACTCTTATTTATGCTTTATAATCAAATATCAAGACAGACATTTGATTTATTTAAAATTCATATCACACATACAATTTTAACACAAGATAAATTTAACTTGTCTTTCGAGTAATAAGCTATTAGTATTCCAAATAGTAGCTCTCTTTATTTGAGCATCCCTAGAATTTTTCAGAAAGCATATGTAAAGAACGAATCTTATGAAAACAATCCCCAAACAATAAATAAGCTGAAAATTAGTTAACTACTGAAAGAATACAAGAAGTAACTTCCAGGTTTTGAAAAGTGTTTCTCAAAATATGACCTAACGTATACAAAATATGATTGAATTTAAAAACGACGGTAAATATAAATAAATAAATAAGTATATAATATGATTGAATTTAAAAAGTAAATTTCTACGTATAGCTAGAAGCGCATTTTTAAACATTATTTGCTTTAAAGTAATTGTTTAAAAATTTCTTGCTTTTATATAGTAAATTTATTAATCATCAGCACAGGAACTTTTAAATCACCCTGTAGTTTTGGAGTATTCCAACATCTCCCTCCTTTTTTTTTATTTAAGGGCAGAGTAGATGAGCACCATAAAATCAAAAGAAGGGAAATATGAACACTCAAAAAAATTGAAAACAACACATAATCTATTATAAAATAATGTTAAAAAAACCATGTCAATAAATTATATATTGATATAAATCTAGGAGCCAAATTATTTGATAAACAGCAATACCAAAAAAGAACAGAGCATCGGATCTAAAAATATATAACCTAATTTAAATCTTCTATCCAATTTTTTGTTCAATATAATTTGATATAATAAAAAAGGAAATTATGTAACAAATTTAAATATGTGCTTATTTGTGACAGAATTTTCTTATTATAGCAATAAAGTACATGTGAATATATACAATGTTAATATTTCACCTTTTGTTTCTCAAAAAGTAAAAAAGCATGGTCAAGTAATTTAATGGTAGAGACATCTATATATTATGTATAAGAGGTATAAAATTCATCATTATTGCTTGTTATTAAATTGTGTCTGTGCTTAATGTTTATGGTCGTGGATTCACAGTCTGTGTCGTTTTCGACAAGTAGCAGGTTTGAACCTTTATGCCACTAAAGAAACGCGGTGTCCTGATGTACGTTAAATTTGTCGAGGTCCCAAGTCCTTCCATTGCAGTGGTGTGAGAGTTTGGAGAGGCTGAGGCCAGCTTAGGTATCCATATCGTCATTTAAGTGAGATTAAAAATTACTGAGTGCGTCACCTATAACCTTCTTGTTTTGTCTCAGTGCGACACCTATAAGCAATCCCAATCATGAGGTATAAAACTAATAATTAACTTAGAGTTTCTTAGACTTTATATAAATGCCTCTACCAATATAGTACTTGATAATGAATTTTTACTTTTTGAAAAACAAAGGTGTCATGTTAATGAATTTGATGCAACACTCAAATAACCCTTTAATGGTTATGAACGAGCTTAGGTCGTCATTCGAATAGTGTATCTTATCGGGCACTGACGAGTTAAGCTCGTCCGAAGTTTTTCAACCCAAATGGTTGCAGCCCACTACTCAGGTAGCGAAACTTTCCCCTTAAGTTCGCTGACGAACTGAGATCGTCCGCGTATATTATCCTGCGTTATTCGTGTTACAAGCGATATTTACTGGCAAAATTTAGTTAAGTTGATTGCGTACAGATAGCGGGACGGGTAAAATATTTTTTTTTTACATAACGAGGAAAAATGTTGCAAATCCAGTTGTTAATCTAATTATTTTTCTTGTGTAATTTGGCGGGAATTTGTTACTGAAAAAGGGCGCCTTTATTGTGAAAACTAAAATGTTCCATTATGTGCAATTCCATGTTTTAATGTGTATCACACACAGAAAGGGTTTTAGATAAATATTAGTAAAAATGCCACGACCATTATACTACTTGTTTATAAATTTTTACTTTTTGAAAACTAAAAGGTGTCATGTTAATGAATTTGGTGCAACACTCAAATAACATGCAGTTGTGTATTTCAATAAATTAATTAAATTTAAAGCTTACCATGTTGTTTTGATTCTTATTATGGAAACAAATGTAATTTTTTTGAATTTAATTTACTCAAATAATAAGAAAAAATCCATTTGATATAATATAACATAATTTTAATACCCAAGAAGGAATAAAATTTTTAAAATAATTCCATAATAAACATTATAATATATGTTTTATGAGCTTATATATAGGAATAACTACATTGTAATCATATGTTCATGTTAGAAGTTATCATCTGAATATGAAAAGCATTTGTTTATAATTTTACGAAATGATACGGATTTTTTTCTATGCCATCCATTACGCTACTATGGGAAGCAGATAAATTCCTTAGAAAATTACTTTAATAGGGGAATCTTTTAATATCTAACGTAATAATTTTTATAATTCGACATATATGTTCTGGATATTTTAGTACATCAGTGTCATTTAAGTCTAAGAATTTCTGGGGGAATATTATTGCTTATCATTGCAAATATTATGGATGTAAATACAAATAAATAAAACTTTTGTAATGAATTTCTTCTAATAGCATGACAACGTACATTTTTGGCAGATATTTCTTACCTGAAAACCGATAAGACAAAATAAGTATAATGAGGCGTTTATATTTGAAAGCACATTACTAGCAATGCACATTGCTTTAGATATGGCTTTATGATAGAAATTGCTATGTACTAAGCTACTGAATCTTTTATTTTTTTCTGTTTAATGTAAAATTAAAAAATAATGAATTAAGAATATCAATATGTACTACAAAACGAAGGAAACAAAAAAAATTAAAAAAAAGCTTTTAATAATAAAAATTGTTCCATGTAGATTAGCCACCACACAAAGGTGTACAAATCCTTAAGAATATTCAATTATTTAATTAAATATTAGAATTAAAGCAATCGATAACATAACAATGGATACAAATTTAATTTATTGAGTGCTTCACTCATTGAGATTCTTGCTCATTCTCATTAATTAATTAATTAACCAATCTATGCATTAATAATAGGAAAGAAAATATATCCAGAAAACTGTGTTTTGAGATGTGATCCAGTAAAAATTTTGTCTTTGACTAAAACAAGAGCCTCCTGGGTAGCTAAATAAACAATTTAATACGAGCTGTGGTTTGTCTTATTAATGCTCTATGTAATATTTAAAATATACTGCGAAAATGTAAGTCAGTTTAGGAAATCTAGTATTATTAATAAACATGTGCTATATGCCAATTTGTAAAATGCATAAAATGTTGCTTTTTATACCCGGAAAAAAGGTCAACTAAAAAACAAAGTTCTGTGCAAAGTCTTGCAAAGAACAGATTTAGCCACTCAAGGCGTGTTTTTTTCTACAATTATTATTGAATTACCCAATTAAATATAAGAATTAAACTAAACAATGAAATATCGAGAAATGGACCATGGTAAACTTTTCCAATATTAACATTAAAGAAAACGATAAAATTTTAAATTGAATATATTTAAGCTAAATGTAATGAAAATTGAAGCAAATGATAAAAAAATTGAAAAGTGATATGGTACGCCAAAAGTGATTTGGAAGGCGAGAAGTGTTTAAACAAAATAGCCCTTTGGACGACTAATAGTGAGTATACATAGTAAGAATGTGTCAATTTATTTCTTATTGTAAAAATATGATCATAAAATGTGTAAGACATTTGTTTTGAATTTATAAGAAAAACATATGATTTTATAGAATGAAGTTAAATAAATGCGTAAGACATTGTATATCATTTTGTACAAAATGCAATGCTTTGTTTCTTAATTTAAGTAAGGAGTTTTGTATAAAAATTAATGAAATTTAAAACAAATATAGTTTTACCAAATTAAGCTTCTTACCATTATATATCGTACCTAAATTTTATTTTCGTGACATTTATTCAGTTCTTTTCACTAACAAACAAGATGATCTTGAAATATTGCAAAACATTCACGAGACAGAATACATTAAATGAAAGGCATTGTCTGGTTCTGAATCCATAAATTTCATGAGACAGAAGGGAGTATTTTCCTTGAATGCATTTCTAATGGATAACGAATGGTTTGTGCTTATCAGAACACTCATCCTTCTTTTTCATTTATGTACAACTGACCGATAAGTTCAGTAAAAACATTTATCCATATGGATTTAGATTCTAAATTTATACATTCATTAAATAAACTCAACTTTATCTGAGTAAGAACCATAGATTGGGTGAATTTTATTGATTTCAGTTCTTCAAATTCTAAATGGTTTCTGAGTAATCTGTGGTAAAGAGAGGTATTAAAATATTATCTAAATATATTATTCCTGTAAATTTTGATATTGAACTTTACTTTTGGTTAATGGAGAAGTTTTGATAACGGTAATAGTGTTGTCTGTTATAAATTCCTTAAAATAAGTAAAAATGTGCAGATGTATACAAATTTACTTTAAATATGTTTTAACTTTATTGAGATTCCACTCATTGCTTTAAAATGAAAACTATCTAATGCCAAACGCTCCTAATCGATATCAAAAGAAATCCAATTGAATCGTGCCAAAGAAAACATCATACAACAATATTCTGTATGGTAATGTTTTTTATGGATCTGAATTTTAGAGTTCACACTGAACTCAAACAGAAGCTTATGTTTTCATATCAATTTCGCAAAGTCGTACTGATTTCATTTTTTTTTTCAATCAATGTGTTAAAACTTACTTTTGTTTGTCTTGTAATTGTATTTAAAATTAATTTTCTTTCTGAGTCCAAGTATTACTTGCAACATAGAAAAGTTCAGAAAGTACTCAGAGTTGCATAATGCAGTTTATGTTTAAAGTGGATAAAATATTAAATATATTTTTTTACCATATTTTAATTACATTTGATTATATGTACGAAATATTATAGCACTAGCTCCATTTTTTATATAATTATTTAACTTTTATGTGCTAAATCATTTTATGTGCATTTAACGTTTTACACTCATTTTTTTCAGTTTTTATTTTTAATGGTGATACTTTATTTAAAATGTTCAGGCACCTTTTGCAATCAGTAGGAAGTTTTGAATTTTTTTTCTTTTTTTTGCTGTTTTGCGTAAATATTTTGAAAATATATCTGGAATGAGGATTTAGATAAATAGTTATTCTTTAAGTAATCTCCAAAATTATAAATAGTTGTATTTTGCTTTTAGTAATGTCTGACAAAAAAACAACTGTAGAACTACAAATAACATTAGCACTGATAAGCCTATGCACAGATTTGAGAGAAACGCTCTTAAGAAATTGAGAAAAATATTAAAATTTATAGAAGTATGAATTTTGAAATATTGATATACGTGTTTATATATGTTAAAAAAATTAAATTTTAAATATTTGTTTGTTAGAAAATGAAAGTTTTATTTTTTTAGATATTTATTTTATGTATTTTCAATTAGAATGAATTAAGAAATTTTCTAAAAAAATATTTTTTTAAAAGCTGCTCAACAGCTGCTTCACTTTGCTCTTTTCAATTCCTTGTTAGAGAAATATTGTATTTTATTTTAAAAAAGTAACTCCTTCATTCCGTTATTTAGTTAGATATGTTCATATATTGAGAATTTTATGTTAGTGTAAATTCAGCGAATGTAATTTTATGAATTTTACATGATGCATTAAAACATTATATCCTAGTTTAAAACACAAGTTATAAACTAATATTTTTGGTTCATATATATATACATTAAGCTTTAAGAAAATATTAAAGCAAATCCTGGATGATGCAATTCATAAACTATATTTTAAGTGTCAATATCTACTTTTAAAAAAAGAAAAAATCGCAGAACTTCTTAATGAAATGCGAGTTAATGAAATGACTTGTATATTTAATCTTTGTTTCTTTCACATACTTCTGAATATTACATTAAAAATATAATTTTTGAACTGAAAAACATTAAAAATTGTTAATTTCCCTCAAATTAGTGCGGTTCATAGCAAGTCTTAATTTTTTTCTTTATAACGTTATTTAACTTTTAAAGTAATTGTTAAATCTATTTCTGATACTTTTTAATGAGCTGTATCACGTTTTTATTTTTTAAATCCTACTTATTTAGTTACTTAAATATAAAATATGAGAAAAAACCCATAAAATATTTTTTTCACACCACTATATGTACTTGTATGTGCAAATTGTGAACTAAAAATATTTCTAGATTAATCAGAGAAACTACCTTCGTTTCTTTGATATTTAATGAATTCTTTTCAATTGTTAATTTCTAGTTTCTTCATTCACAACAATGTAACCAATCAAACTAAAAGAAATGAAATTGTTATCAACAAGACTATCTTTGATCAAAAAGTAAAATTAAAAAGTCTGTACCATTGCATTTTTATAAAGAATCTTTTAAAAGGTTTTTTTTTAACTACTGAAAGGAAAAAATGACCTATATATTTATATTTCTTTTGCTAATGATTAAGAAATTCTTAAATTATACAGTATAAAAGATAATTAAGACGGAGAATGTGGGTGTAGAAAAAATAATTTTGGTTTTGTATCGCAATTAATACTGTCTCTGTGGTTGAATTAATTGTGTCACAAACAATAGAAAACGTGAGAGTTTCACCAGGCAGTCCTTACATGTGAAAAAACTTCGGATTGTTATTGAAGAGATCATTAAGCTTACTGAACGTAATTGTCAATGTTTGATGTTTCACATTTGCATTAAGATTTAATTGCGTATTTTTCTAGGTAAAAAAATCGTTGAACACCAATTAATTTAAAAGTTTATCTTTACAAAAAATCCATATTTTGATGAGTATGTTTAAATAATTTTCATAAGACAACTGGTGATAGGCTTAAAATTCATAAAAAAAAGTGTAAAAAATATTTTTTCTATGCATTAAGGCAATGAGATAAATTGATATGGACCCTGGTTACCATCAAAATATTCTTTAAATAGTATTCTGTTTTAAAATATTTTTCAATGATTAAGACTGCGTAAAAGAATTAAATCAAACAAATAATAACTAGTTAAAATACAGCATTAAATTACAGGTAAATTAGCTTAGTAGCATGAACAAAATTTAAGTAAAAATCCAATATTTTTAAGTTATCACGATACTTTGTATCTTTTTTTGATTTAATTAAAAAGAAATCTAAATTATAATACTGATGAATACATATGACGTAACTTTTATTATAGAAACCACTTATTCTAATATTTAATAAACTATTTGTATTATCTGTAAATTGAAACATTTTTAAGTAGGGAATGATAAGTAGTACTAACATGAAACTCTTAAATTTGTGTGTTTATGAAACATTTTTTTTATTAATAATAAAAAATATATTTTATGTTTTCTTTCCTTTTGATAGCAAGTCAGATTTATTCCTATGAATTTTTCTGATGAAACACGCCTTCTTTAAACTACACAAAAGTATCAGAATACCAAAAAAAAAACACACATTCTGTTGAGAGACACCTTTTATATACATTACAAAAGGAAAACACAAATGGGATATTTAATCTTATATCATTGTTTCTGAAAGTCGAACTGAGAAGTAACTTGAGGGCTATTTATGGTGGATTTCGTAATTTGGAACTTAATCAAGTGAGGAGATAGCACAGTGAGCTTTGGTGAGTGAGGTATCAGCCATGTGCCAAAAACACCGCCGCAGAGAGTTCAGAACAGTGACCACTAAGCTACCTAAGCCACAATCACTGAGGAAAGGAAAGCTCTTAAGATAGAGAACCTAACAAATATCGCCAAAAACTGAATAATGAAAATAGTTCATTTCTAGTTGAGTGAATTATCTATAATTTAAATAAATTTATTTTTCATCAAATAACACTTTGTATCATAAACAAACCTTTTCGAAAATTACTTCGTGTGAACTTGATTCATAGTTTTATTTTCCTCTCATATGAAACAATAAATAAAAGGTATAGCTTATTATCATGTGTGTGATACAAACTGTCGAATTAGATTCCAACTAAAATTATGTTGAAAAAAATTACATAATATGTTATTTAAATTAAAAATACATTTTTTTTCAGTCTAGAAAAATATTCCGTTTGGATTCAAATGATTTTCTGGCTTATAAATTTATATCAAATTAAGAAAATAGAAGCAGAAACAGGGTTTTAAATACTTTCATATTGATTACAAATGACTTTACTTGACAAAAATCAAAACAAACATTTACTTTCTTTCAGACGATGAAGTTCCTCACAGATGCTGTAAAATCAAATGCATTATTATATGCATCATGCATTATTGTTCCCTGCTGCTGTGATCTGTCCTAGATAAGATCCACACAAAAATGCAGTTTTGTGTTGGTTTGGGCTTTGACGAGATTGGGATTTGGCCTTTTGATGCACAAGAAAATCTAAAAACCAAGCTAAAGGAAACTCCGGTACAAAAACCAGTAGAAGTCACTAGAAGCCACTATGTTTTCACTTTATTTGAAAAATGTATACCAATTCGCTTAAATAGGTAACAACCTGTCGATTGTAAAAATGTAATCATTTTGCAACTAGAAAACGAAAATTCATTACTCTGCAAATGATACCGTATTAAACAAAGCAAAAGAATATAAAGATGAATAGAATATCCAATGGTGTATTTTTTCCAACAGTTCCAACCTTAACAACTTAGATTGAAGATTCTTTAATGTCATAAAGCATTAAAACATGAAGTGGCGTCTACCAACATAGACAATTATTCAAGCTATTTATACAACATTAAATGCTAAAAATATCGAAAAAATTAAACAATACTCTTTTTGTATTTACGTCAGGCCATGGAATGCATTATTCAGGTTGATGAGGGAAATAATTATAAAATTCCACACAAGAAAAATCCCGTGCTTTGATCAGAAAACATGCTTCCATTATTAATTACTTTTGTCAGAGAATCCTTTAAAGAGATCCATGAAGGAATAAATAATTTTATAACTCAAATGATATGTAATAAATGCAAAAAAAAATTTAAATAAATGCTTATTTTACTCCTATAATTGCATCACATTTAAAACTTATACTTAAAAAAGAGAACTTTAAATTGGTGACGGAGCAACAAATGTTTTTTTAAAATGGAACAATCACTTCAATACATATAATGTATATAAGCAGGACAGTCTTTTCGACACAAGAAGAGTGTGAAACAATTATACCAAATTTAAACACGGAAAATCTAATTTATTCTCATATGAAGGATTTTTTTTTCATGGCAATGAAATATTTTTGAATCTCCTTAGCCTAAATATTAATAGTTCTAGGAATTTCGTGAATTTAAAGAGGTACATTTAAAGAAAAAAGATCACTGTTTTCTTCTAAATATCAATAAAATTCCTTAGCCTAATTATGAATACTTATGCCTTTAGATAGAAAGAAAAAATGTCTTAAAAAACTTTCTTTCCCACAAAAAAATTATTTAAAGTGCAATATTAGGCAGAAAAAGTAAACTGCAGAAACAAGTTTTTATAATAAAAGGAAAATTAAGATTCCCGTATTAATTAAACATGGTATGGTTTGGCAATTTAATAAAATCAAAAATAAATTTTCAATAATTGTATAATTTTTTTTTCTTTTTTCAAAAGGATAAAACAGCATAATCCAAATACAAAGAAATGGTATATTTAGACGAGGTAGAAGAATGTGTCTTAAGCCTTATATTCCTTAACGAGTAAAATCAAAACATTACTAATATGCTCAATCAAAAACGTTACTCAATAATATTGCAAGATAGCAGATTTTTTTGAAGCAATTGTGCTGCATAAAATATAAGAAACTATTTTTATCTCAAAAGAAAAACAATTCTCTTTTAGTTGAAATCTTGATAAATGAAATCATCACCAACTGGATGCCATCAGCATTACATTTTTCATCATTTAGAAAAGTTAATTTTACTTCATAAATATAATGAAGAATTATTCCTTCGGTGTGAAAAAATTAAATATTTAGAGACTATAAGAGAACATCTTATCAAGTATTCGATGAATAGAGTAATTGATCTCATTTTTGTAATTTTCAACAAAACATTTTAAAAACTACATTATAACAAAAATATCAACTAGCTCATTTATTTAACTAATATTATCACATAAAATGAATCATTGAAAATTCATTTTTATGATACAGAAAATAAGGTATATATCTATTAATGAATTTTTAAAAAAAGAAATCAGTTCAGGATAAATTTCAAATAAAATTTCTGTGATTTATGTAAATTATTGATAAAACAGAACTGTTCGTAGAATATTAAAAAAATTTAGCTTCGGCAAGAAAGGGAATATGTTCTTGGTCATCGCTCCTTCTTCCATTAAATCAAATCAATCATAGTCTTTGGTCAAACAAATCCTCATAAAAACTACATTACGACCAAAATGTGCTTTGAATTAGTTCCATCTCATAAAATAAATCCCAGAAATTGGTTTTTATACTCGAACAGAAACAGTAACTCTTTAACTTAAATCTCGACAAACCATAATCAATTGAGTGTAGCCAATAGTAAATTTTCTGTGATTCAGATGATTTTATCCTTCTTCAAAAGATCACGGAGTGCCCTAACCCTGGTATTAAGAAATTGCATCTTTAGAGAGTGGATGGAAAAATATACTCTCAATCCTTGCTCCTTCAACCAGTAAATCAAATCAATCACAGTCTCTTGCTTTGGTCTAACAAATCCTCTCCTCCGATAGACGCCTGTCAAAAGAGAATTATCGTTTGTGTCCAGGTCTCTCCAACTCTTAGGCAGAGATTTCCAGGAAGCTTACAGAATAGCGATGGGCAACACACAGAGCGAAATGTTAAATGGAAGAGCAGAATGCTGTTAAATTAGAAATAGACGTAGCGTGGCTTCAACGGAAATTGATTTTTAGCGCAGCAAATTTAGGTTGGTTTAACGTGGTTTAGGGAGTTTAATTAAATTCTAGTTATTTCGTTATTCGTGGTATCGGTTAAGTTATTAAGTATGTTAGATAGAGGAAATTGAATAAGTATTTTTAAGCGCATTGACCTGGAAATTGCATATTTGAAAGTAGTTAGTATTTTGAAGATAAAGCAAAAAGAGAATTTAATAAGAGACAAGTTTTGTTCTTAATTCATTTGGATTTTCATTTAAGCAAACAACGTGATAAGCTCAAGAGATATAGATAAATTATTTAGAATTAGATTTTAAATTTTTTTTTGATTTCTCAGTTGTTTTCAATCTTAAAAATATTTTTTAAAAAATATAGCAAACATATGATACATGATAGAAAGGAAACCACTGTTATGTAATTGTTTTGTTACTCATGTATAATTTCGATATTTTTAAAAGTGTTTTAATATCATTTTATATTTTATAAGTGTAATAATATTATGAAATTTACAGCGCATGAAACTTATGGATCTATCAGTAATTTTACTTAAGAAATATATACTATCGCATTTAATTATTAAAAATATTTTCTTCGTGGCAAGATTTTCATGAGAAAATAAAATAAACAATGGTTGATAAAAATTATTTCCATTCTCTGTTGATCAAAATTCTAACTCTTTTAAACATATCTGACTTACAATTGAAAATAATATTATTAGCACACATTTAAATACTACTCTTTATCAGAATATGGAAATAATTCTTAAAATCTCCTAGTCAAACACAGAAATAATTCGTAATGGATTATAAAAACATTTTACTACAGAATATATGTGTTTAGTTATAATTAATTTAAAAAATATATATAATTAAATTCATAAGAATATCAATAATGTATAAGTTATGCAAATTGTCTGAAAAATACATTTGCTTCCGGTGTGCTGTCAGTTTTAAATTGTAGTATAAGTATGCCGTATAAAACTTAGTAAATGCATTTGTAGATGTATTTTTATTGGTTTCTGTTACCATACTCTTTGTGGGGTATTTCCCTATTTTGAGAACTTAAGCTCTTAAATATGTCTCTCATCTTCATAGGACATAGATTTTCAGTGATTTTTGCTCATCTAATGTAATATTTTATTTTTATTTATTTATATTTTAATTTAAAATAATTTAGGATGTAAGCTTTTCTAATAATTATGGACAAAATTATTGGTTGTAATCCTAAAAACGCTGGGAGGTTGGTGCAATTTAACCCTGCTACTCAGTTCAAAACTTAAATGTGCAATTTGATGTGATTGGTATTTCTATCTTTGGTATTTTAATGATATGATTTTTAATTATCATACCTACAGTATTCTCCTTATTTAATTTTTTTGAGAATCAATTTACTTATTAATTAATTTTATGATATATATATATATATGTATGTATGTATGTATGAATGAATGTGTGTGTGAGAGTAAACACAAGATATACATAAAGAGTGCATTTTATAATATCAAAACATTTTAAAAAAACACTTTAAAATAAAATTAATAAAGAGAAGATAACCAAATAGTTACAGAAATGAAAAAAAAAGTCAATTTAAAAATACTTATGAAAATCAACCAAAAATACTTTCAGAATCCCACTATCTTAAGTTTAAAACCATAAGAACACAAAATAATCATAAATTATTTAAGAATCAAACCAAATTGATACAAAGTAAAGGAACAGATAAGCAAAATCTTAGAAAAATGGAGATAATATAATAAATACTGTTCCGTAATTTGTAAGAAAATAATGAGTGTTTTTAACGGCAATTATAGATCTAATCATCATACTTCAGTGAATTACATTATAAAAAGAACGGTAATAAACCATATATATATTTATATAACTTTTAATTTATGCAGTCACGCACTTTTAAAATTTGCAAAGTCTGCTAATCTCACACTTCGAAGTATTGGGGATTATCCCTACTAGACTTATTGTCTTCAGCTAAAATACCTGGAAGTCTCTCTATCCAATATCACGTGATATGAAGAAATATTTGCATTCCAATTCCAAGTAAGTTAAATTCCCATCTCTTTCATTTTCGCCACAAAGGTCAGAAGTATGCATCTGGCTTCTTAAAATTTTTAGGAATGTAAATATTATTGCTCTTCCGTTGTAGCCAAAAAGGCTGAGCGCCCCTTCTGGTATCTATAATTTTTTACTGCGTAATTGCCTCTATCTCTTGTCTAATATCAAATAAATTATTAAGTAGTGAATTACTGTTAATTTTTTTAGCCATGACTACAAGGCAATAAGATAGGTTGAATTAATACCAATATTTTTAAAGTAATCCCAAATTATTATTCATTGTATCATCATCATCATCATCTATTATATACCGGGTGGTTATAATTAAAGTTACATTATTCAGAGGTCTGTAAAACACGTTCTGCTTATCGGATTTTGATGAAGGAATATATGCTATATGGACTATGGGGGAAAGGTTTCTGCAATAAAAAAAATATTTCAAATTTTGACAACTAGGGGAAAATGTGCTGCCCAAAGATGGACAATAAATATGTTAGAATCATTGAAATTTATTTAATTACAGAATATACTCAATATGTGCTCCATTGACATCAATAACGTGTTGAAAGCGCATTACAGCGTCTTCAATGGTAGCGCGAACTAACTCAAGAGGGATTTCTGCCACATGGTATATAATGCTAGCTTTCAAATCAGGCGAAGTCCTAATTCCTCCTCTATAAATACGGTCTTTTAGAAATTCTCACAACCAGAAATCACAGGGATTTATGACAGGAGAACGAGAAGGCCATGCATCCGGAAAATGTCTGGATATTACTCGATTATCGCCAAAGTTAGCAATAATCAGTGCTTTAACTTGGCGCCTAATGTGAGGAGTTGCTCCATCTTGCATAAAGATAGTGGTTTGCAAACATTGTTGTTACTGCAAAGCAGTAGTGACCTGCTGTAGGAGGAGTTCACTGTACCGTGCACTCGAGACAGAGCATCTTTTAGGATCTTGTGGCGTGAGAATTTAAAAAAAAAAGGTCAGAGGATAAACTCAGCAGTAAATCCACACCAAGCAGTCACGTAAACAGAATGTGGTGGTTATTGGTGCAGGAAATTTGGAGGTGAATTACCCCATATGCGACAATTTTGACTATTCACAGCTCCATGTAAATAAAAGTATGGTCAGATGAGGCACGTCATCAACTTCTATTCTCGCCAAAATTCGGCAAGTAAATTCAAGACGTGTTTTGTGACCTTGAGATTTCATCATTTGCATCACGTGGATCATATACGGATACCATTTTAAAATGTATATCAGAATTTTTCATACTGTCGACCACGGAATCTCCAACTCGCGTGACACTGATCGAGCGCATGCTGAAGAATAGATGGAACTGGAGGCATTTTCAACCATAGCAGTAGTGACTTCTTTGACAGTTTCATTCCCTACCGGTATCCATCCTCTTCCGGGCAGCACACTTAAATCTCAAATTAGTCTCTTCAAATTTCAGGATCATCTTCCTAAAAGCAATCCCCAATATGGGGTCTTTTCTTAGATGTTTTAAACGATGATATTCACGCAGAACCGCTAAGTGGTTTCTGCTGTTTTGCTAAAACAGTTTTACCAGTAAAGCTTGATTTTTTTTGTAAGGATATGATTAACGATGACAAACGCACGCTGAATGATTCTCTGGTTATGATTGGAAGCTTATATAGAGGTTTTATGGATTTTAATAAGGAATATTCGATAAAAGCCACCGGTGGTCAAAATATATACCATTTTTTATTGTAGAAATCTTTTTCCCATGGTCCATATAGCATATATTCCAAGTTTGAACAAAATCCGACAAGCAGAACAAGTGCTACAGGTTTCTAAATAGTGTAACTATTCTAATTACAACCATCCGGTATATATATATATATATATATATGAAAAAAACATCAGAATTATAATTCCCAAAATATGACATTATTATCAAATTCATCGCATAGATTATAAATATATACTTTAATGTCTAAGAAATTACATAATTGAATAATTATTTAAGACATAAAATAAATTTTTTATGACTTACATAAATATTATTATAATTATTTAACCATATTAAAATTAAAACTTAAAAAAGCAAAAATATAATTAGTAATGACAGTTATAATAGGAAGGCCAGTAAAAGAAAAGCAAAAATTTTGAATAATGGAAATAATATAATTATTACTTTTATACATCCCCATATATATATATATATATATATATATATATATATAGGGGAGACATAACACTCTGTCAATGTAATGAGACGTCTAGTTGATATTCTACTGTCGTTGATATAATTTTTAAATGCTTTATTAAATTCAAGATGTTTATTTGTTCCTTTTATTATTTGAGCAATTTAATAATTTAGATATTGACTACGCTTTGACGAGCCTCAGATCTCAGAGTATATTGCGATAAATGTCAATTGTTGCAATGAAAATAAAAGAAAGCTTTTGAAGGAATCCGAATGCTTTCATACAATAGAATATGGAATTTATGCACATTCTTACTAATGCATCAATCTCTTCAGACTCGGGAAGTTAAGATATAGTGTATTTGAATAACTAGCAAAACAAAGTTTCGCCCATCTCAGAAGTAAGAATTTAAGTAATTTTTAAACTTGGAAAATAATGGTGTTAATTGAAAGTAATTTTTAAGGTTTGGATAAATTTAATTTATCGCATACACACATACGATTATTATACATATTGAATAGAAGATAAGCTTTCATGAAAAGAAATTTAATCTTTCCGTTATCTTTCATAATTTAACAAAACCAAGAAACTTCAGCCGGTTGACAGTAAAACAACGATAGAAAATATTAAACAAATATCGAAATTCTTCAGAAAATTGTTAACAATATCTCTTCAGTTCTGAAATCCAATATCACTGCTGAAATGTTGCAACACTGTACACAAAAGATCAACGTGACATCAGATATCCTTCCCGTCCAACATAAAGAACAGTGAAAAATCGTTTACCTTAAACTCTCCTATCTTAGCTAAAAATTTAAAAAAAGAAAGGAAAACGTTACAGTCAAACGACTATGAGATAAATGTCACAATTCAAAAACCTTAGGAAAACCAATATCAGAAGCATCAAGACGCAAAAGTGCTTTATGGGATAGAGTCTTAACATCTTTCCCATCTCTGCCGGAACAAAAGAAAACACAAATTGATCGACAAGCATTTCAGGGACGGACTACTCCAGATATGAATCTCTTTTACAGGTTGCGCCACTTTCCTGGTGAATCGGGCTCTCCCTTGTGTATTTCTGCAGCCTCCGTTTATCTCAAACAAAGGCTCGAAGGGATGAAGACAAATTGAAAAAGAATGTGTGCGTGTGGGCTTGCCAGCGAAGAGATGTTTTCTCGTGAATTTTGGGCGGTGAACTTGAACTTTTACGCGAGTCTCGACTGGAACGATTTTTGAGAATGGAAGAATCGTTTTCAACAAACCACCTGACGTGGGTTCTGTCCATTAATGAAAATTCTATTCTCTAAGAAAAAGGGAGAATAAAATTTCTTGAGGGTTGGCTTGCAGGTGGTTGTCTTGGGCATGTGCCTTTAGAATGCGAATGCTAGAGACTTCGAGCCTTTTTCCTTTTTGTTTCTTCAAAGTAACTTCAGAATATTTATTTATTCTGAAGTGATTTTCATTTTATAGCTGCTTTTGATAAAAAGTGAAATTTAAAGTTTATTATTAAATATATTTCAAGGTAGTTCTTTGTTTTTAAGGTAATGCAATTCTGTTTGTTACCCTCGCCTTTTTTTCCTTCAAAATCATGTCTTTTTTATATTCTTGTCTCAATAATTATATTCTTACTGTATTTTTTTTCTAGAGACGGGTTGAATATCTCAAAAAAATCCATAGACATATATATATATATATATTTGCCATTAATAAATTTTACTCTTTATGTACAATTTTCACATTTTTAAAGACAATTTTTACAAAAATATTCAACAATAATTCTTCGCTATAATTTTTGTTTTTATAAGTGGTTTTCTTAACGTCATAACGGTGGTGTTATGAAAGATTTGTAAGAAATATATATTTTACTCAAATGTTATAGGAGATTAAATCTATATGCATTGTATTAGTATTGTAACATATTTATTCTGTCTTATAATAATGCACACATCAAAACTCTCCATTTAAGTCTTAAAAAATTATTCCAGAAATTTAAAATAATTCGTAATATTATTCTATTGCTATTTCATGCAATACATCTTTTCGTATGAAAATGTTATGCATATCATAAATATTAAACGCAATGCAAATATTTAAAGCACAATTTAATTTGTAGCATCAGATGCATCTGAAAATGAAAACAAATACGTTATTGATACGAATTTCTCTCACACATTACAATTGTTGATATCATATTTTGTATTTAATAACGATATTGTTTTTAAGAAAGATATTTTGTAATAATATATATTTAGTATTTTAATAATATGTGAAACTATTGAAATTTTTTAAATTATAAATATTGTAATATATTTTATAAATGAGTAGCATTCATTTTTTGGGATTATAGTAATATTATTAAATAATAATTAATAAAAGGTTTTGAAGATAAATGTTTAAAATATTGAATGGTCTTCCTTTTTCTTGAAATCACATGAACAAAATATTTACGTATGGGCATGAAAAATAATGTTAAAATGAAGCTTACAAAACGACTCTAATAGATTGCTTAATAGTTTTGTGAAGAATGTTTCTATGCTATGTATTGAAATTAAGAATTGTTTGTATATTACAACCCTGATCATAACTATAAATTAATAAACTTACACAATTAATTCATAAATAATAATAATATAATTACAAATCGTATGATTATAACTGATTAAAAATATCAAAATTTTAAAATATCTAAAAGGACTAATATTACGTTAAAAAACCTAGCATTTCAAAAACTTTCCAAGTCCAATTTTGGAACTGCCAAATAAATAAATGGACAAATTATGAAAAGGAAGGTAAAATAAAAATAGTTCTAAAACAAAATGGTTCAAAATAACTCTTTCCACTTTACTCCATTACAGAGATCCTAAAATTTCTTGAAGGCTAAATATTTTTCATCGAATCGATATCTGTTCACCAAAAAAAGTGTATAATGCTTTATCAGCAGACAGTACAGACATCATTAACTGAAGATGAGTCTCTAGTTGGTAGGTTATGCTTTTATAGCAGATTGTCTGCAACAGCAGACAAAGTCTTATCAAAATACCAACAATTTTGTTCCTTTTTTTCAGACTTTAAGACTCATAGGTATTTTTCAAATTTAAGAATATGCAACTCCCAGGTATTTCGATCTATAAGTAAAAGCGTCTAATAACTGTCCAGGTGTAGAGAATTTCGCTTAGTGTTAAAACCCAATGTCTGCTGACAAAGAAACAGGGAATTAGATGTGTCCAAAATTGTGTCTAGTGTCAACAGTTTCTCTTGTAACACTTTAGTGGTGAAAATGTATGAAAAATCGAAACAAGCAATAATTTTTATCATCCCGGAAATTATTATTTTATCACTAATTTCTTCTGTAAAGATTCGGCTTTCAGGATTCCACAACAGAAAAGTTACTTACAATTAAAAAAAATTCTTCAATTACGGAATTGCTTTAAAATTCTTTAAAGGATTATTTTTTGTAATAAGATTGCTCAGGTTATTAACATTTCAGAAGATTTCTGTACTTTTATCAAACTATTCACGTAATTTTCAGGCCCTTGACCACAGTTTATGGGCCGGTAGATTTAGACAAATTTGCGAAGTATATTATACGGGATTTTATAACTCAAAAGTGTAAATATGAAAAACAACTGTGTTGTTGGTTTCCCTTTTGAAAACAATTAGCTTATTAAATTGAATCATAAATAAGAATTGTGATTGAATGACAAAATGTTTTCTCCTGCAACATTATTAATTTAGAACACTGCATTCTGAATATTTTAGAATTGAACAATGCTCTGTCCGTGAAGATTTTTGGATTTTGATGTCTAGTTAGGAGATGAGAAATTCAAATGACCTTATATTCCGCTTTCCAAACTTGCACACAACACTATATTATGACTCTAAAACCCAATTAAAATATAACATCCAGCATTGTCCTGTGAGACATCCTTTAGTAATATTATGTCTCAAATAGACTATCCTAAGTTAGTAAAATAGCAATTACTAGTCTCGACAATAAGCTAGAAATTCGCTATCTGCGAATTTCTAGTCACGGTAGCCCAGTAGAAGTAAACTCGTGGGAGACGTTGTTTTTGTTGATTCGTGGGTTTGAACTCAAAAGCCGCTGAAGTCCGCCGTATAGTGTGGCTGATGCATGTTAAATCTGTCGAGTACCAAGTCCTCCCACTGGCCGGTTAGGATGTTTAGAATAAAAGGTGCCAGCTCAGATGTCGTTCTCATCACTTAACCAAGGTTCAAAATTACGAGTTCCATCACCATTAGCGTTCGTGTTCCTTCTAAGTGAGACCTCAATAATAATCAAAGAAAATTAAGAATCTTCTATAATGTGAAAAAGCCGCCCTAAATTCTTTCTTATAAATAATAAATGCTCAAATTTTCACTACAATCATCTGACCAGGGGATTATTTCATGAATAAATTAAGTGCAGCTCAACAATAATGTATTTCTACTGGTATTGAGTTCTTTACTTCAATTCTCAATATGCTAATTTTCATTTTCAAAAAATTACGCCAATATATATTTTAACTAAATTGTGGATTTTATTCAATTTTATAATAAAAGCGGATAAATACTCTTTCCTTATAAAATTAGTTTTTGTGAGAGAAAAAGCAAAAGACACTAGTATATGTAGTTTTACGCAATATTACACTTAGTCGTAATGGATTTTATTCCACCTTTTTTGAGTTTGAATAAATTTTACCATTGTATATAAATAGAAATATATTGCTCGAGTAAGACTCGTTTTTATTTACACTTAAGCCTTTAAAATTTAAAGCATTTGATTATGATTAAATTAAGATTCGTTTAGAAAAAAAATTGAATTGTATTAAAGTTTTTTTTACTCCACACCGAAAAAGAAATCTTTATAAGATTTTTTTTTCTATTTTACCTATTTTAATGCTCAATACATTTGAAAAGAAATGTAATTCTTTAAGTACAAACAGAATTAATGTTTCAACTTGATTCATTGTAACTTAGTTTTTGAAGGTATTTTAAAATTATGTATATATATATATATATATATATTCTTAAGTTATAGAAGGTTCATACAGAATAGCTTAAAATAATTTATGAAACTTTGTTTGTAATTTTCGCCTAATTTTTTGTTTCACTTAAACTTAAAACTTAAAAAAGTTTTAAATGTATTTTTCCCTGCAAAACTTATCACAAAAGCAATTTTGTTTCATTTTTAGTACTATAATTTTAGTTTTCTTGTTTTATTTTTTACGGTACTAACCCTCAACCAATTTTACAAATCTTTTACTTCTTATTCCACAGCAGAAGCAAGAGGAACTCTAAAAAAAAAAAAACTACTACTCGACAAAAATTTTTAATTCAAAACTCCTATCACAGTTTCACTTCAGATCGAAATGGGCTTGGAACCCCTTTATTGCTTATTCTTCTGAAACAATTTAAAGCTTTATTTTTAATGCAAAACGGATCAAAGGCACAGATTTATTTTACTATTATGGGCGGTCACGATTTCGGGCCATAAATAATAGTTAAACGTCTTTTGGCATGTCTTGACTCCACAATCAGCTGGATCGGCGCCTTTATATTCAACGGGTTGATAAAAGACTAGAAACTTCATTTAAAGGGTAGGAACTGGTATCAGCTTTGATGTGGCTAAAATACGTTCGGCAATTCGATTCGCACGGAAATGAACGAGTTAAAAGAAAAGAATCGGGGCAGAGAACGTTTCATAAATATTAATGATGGAGCTGTATTGGGGGTTGGCTTTGCAAAGGTGATGGGATATGTTTGATGTACTAATTGCATGTGAAATAGGCTTAAGTGGCTTAGATTGTATTGGTATTGAAATTAAAAGTGTTTTTAGGAAAAAAAAGGAAAGCTTAATTTAAAATGATTTTAAGGTTTTGGAAATAAGTTAAGGAATTTTATCTGAAATGCAGCTGATGTAATTTGAACTAAGAGCTGATGAAATTTAATGGTTATGTTTGTTTAGGCAATTCACGATTATAATAGAAAGACTTTTCTATAGGTTTTGACAATATGGAAGTGAATACGGACATAACATTATTCATAAATTAGAGAGATTTAAATTGCATTTGTACTGAATTAGGAGTTGTTTTCGAAAATAAGAAACGTTTTGAAAATAATATCAATTTTTCAGAAGTTAATGGAAAACTTATTTAAGGTTCATTGCAGACATATTTATGAATTGATATAACAGTATGTTCGCAATATTTATAGTATTAAGGACTTTTGATTAGATTTTGAATACTTTTATGAGAGAAATACGTTATCCATGGACTTGTTCGAATTTAATATCCTAAATAAAAATAAGATAATGGAAGATTTTTCTTTCATATTTTCATCATTCATTTAATATAATAAAATACGAGTTTCATTTGATGATATGTATGCGAAAATTTCTATTTTATTGAGTAATTCCTATTTAAAGGTTTCCAAAAAATAAGTGTAGTGACAACAAATTAAATTGTTTTAGATTTTTATTGAAATTTAATGCTTAACAAGTTCATTTAATTAGTTAAGATGCTATTTAAATAATTAAAAATTATACCATGATTCTTATTTAATTATTTTTGAAATTAAGAAAAGCTTTTTTAAGCATTGCAGATATTTACGATATAGCTTCCATCATTTCATTTTAGTTTTTTCAAGCAGTATTTTACATGGGATTCCTAATTCTGTGTTAAATGTTATATTATATAAAGGACATTAATTTATGACGACATGAAAACCTTAATTTGAAATATTCTTATATGTTTCATAATTTTTATGTATTTCGATTTTAATTATTACTAGTCATTTTACCACAAACAGTGGTAAGTTGAAAACTCATAAACAAGAAATGTTTATGTTTATAATACTTTATACATGTTGCTATCCAAATTTAAGGCCACAAACACTAAATCTAGGTAATTGGAGAAATATTTGGTTTATTACTATGACATTAAAGATATTACTGTGAGAGAAAGCATATAGTAACGAAACAATACGGGAAAGAGATGAATCGTTAGTTAAGATACAGGTTATATCAAACAGGTTATAAAAAACACTACTCGCATTAAAGACACGCAGTGGTGTACGACTGTCCAAAATGATACCACCTCAGAGTTGGATACCTCTGCCACCTAAGTGATCAATTTTCCGGAAGATGAAGAGAGTTCGACGTACTCTCCTGATCAAGACTAGCTGGGAATCACTCTGAGTCCTGAAATTCGACTTATCAGTGAAAAGAACACACCACATTCTTGCTGTGTCATGAATGGTGTGTGGTGTGTTTGGCTCCGTGGCAAACAGACTTTCCTGGGTGATAAACTGTGAGGAAGACACATCATTGGACGCCGAGAGTAAAGTGTCATCTCTGTTAGACGTTTGTACAGTATTTGCCTGGAAATTCTTTTTCCAGAAGAAGGAAGGTTACGAAAAGGCTCTCTAGCTATTGTCTGTCTATGTCATACTGAACTTAATGCCAAGTAGCGATCCCGCGCAAGAATTGTCCCTGTTTCGTGGCCTTGATTGGTTAATCAAGTAATAGTACCACTTGTTTGGAACTGATATCACAGCATGATGCCACTTTCGATATATTTTGTAACCAGAGGCACTTCAACTTAAGATTGCCTAGATTCAAGCCTGCCAAAGCTCATATATTTGATTCATATACGCGATTTTCAGAATTAATTTGCACTACAATAAGTCAAACCTGTTTTTAAGGCAATATTCACAACGCCTCAGGCGAAAATTTCTGTTTTTCGGTTGGTTAAATTTCTTGTTATACTACAAAAGTAGCGCTAAACACCATTTATTTAAACTGAATGCTCTAACTATGTTCTACACACATGTTCTTCAAGTTATAATACAAAATACGATTTTTATCAATTTTATTTATAGCAATTTTGAATTAATGTGAAAAACGTGTTTATGATCACAATTTTGTGCACAAACGTATATGAAAGAATCCATTTTTTCTTATAGTGACTTAAATATATTACTTACATTTTTCTATTTTGATCATGAAACAGTAGGGCTACATTTGATTTCGGATGCAGAATGTATTAACTTGCAGCTATACAATTTATATGCTTGAATAACATATTCTCACAGATATCAATTTCATCTTCATACAATCGTTACAAGCTCTTTCCTCCTTTTCTTAATGAATGTCTATTGGAAGTCAAAGCTCTATTTGGCAGAACTGTTTCAATATACACTATTATTTTAAATACGAATGTTGATTAAAAATTAAAAAAAAAAAAAAAAAGATGCTATTTTGCTATTGTATAACATCAAATAAAATGTTTCTGCAGTTTTGTCTTCTTTGAAATATATTTTTTCAACTGACTTATGAAATACTTTTCCCTTTACAATTATATGTCTCTAAACTAAAAATAAGTACATAATTCTCTGATTTGTTCCACAAAATAAATCTTTTTTAAAACATAGCATGAATGATTAAAAATGACAGAAATTTTAAAATTATCTTTGTTTCATTTTTCTTTGCACGAAGTTAATACAAAAACATATACTCTATTAATTCAACATGAAAAATACATTAGAAAAAGGATTGACTTACTTTAGAATTAATATCAAAGCTATTTGAACCATTTTATGAAGGTTTCTGCTTTAA
The DNA here is from genome assembly GCA_019974015.1 of Nephila pilipes. NCBI lineage: Eukaryota > Metazoa > Arthropoda > Arachnida > Araneae > Nephilidae > Nephila > Nephila pilipes. The sequence continues at coordinate 228,042 of BMAW01055736.1, forward strand.
TTGTAAATATAAATAACAATTTTTGTGTGCAGGAGAACAATGCATCTGATTCTAAAAATCAGCAATACAATCTTATACAATAATTTGTTATTTTCGTTACAGTTAAAATATTCATTTCAATCAGCAGGAGGAATACGAATTAGTAGTACAGCATTAACATTCTATGGTAGTTCGACTTGGTATTTATTTATTTGTTTTCTTCATTTATTCTTCGCATTCTAAAAGAAAAAGTAAAATCAATCGTTTTGTATTGTCTGGAAAATTCTCGATAAATAGAAACTGAAGAGAAGACATTAACTGGTTCTTTTCAATTCACTACGCTCAACAAAAGTAGGCTTAGCGTTCATTCGATTCTATTTTCTACGATAAGTAAATTTCTCGCTTTTTCCCATCGGGCCAATGCAGTTAAAGTTACGGAAAATTGCACAGGAGGTAGAAGAGATGCAAATTAGTCCTGTTAGCTTACAATTTAAATCGAATTCATCGACGAGAAAAAAAAGTATTATCTTTTCTCTCGAAGAACAGAAACCTCTATAGAACTCTTGAATTGCAAACTGCAGCTGTGGTGAAGAAGAATAAATTTTGTTTTATTTTGTCTTGTGGAAAAGAAAGAAGGAACAAAAGGGCAATGTTTTTAGTTAGTCACAAAGGAATACATAGTTATCTGTTTTGTTATTCATAAGAAGTCTCACAAGAAATTATTCATACATATATAATCTTATATATTCGCAAACAAATGCACAAAGAAAAAGTGAAATGCAATCTTGAATAATATACTGATAAGATTATTTCGGAAGAAATTTCTTTCCTTGATGTTACACTCTTTGAATCTTCACACAACGAGAAAAAAAGGTTTTAATTAACATTTGATGTAATGTGAATAAAAAGTCATTCTCCCCTCTGAGATTACGACTTCATGAATTCAAAATATTTGATTGTATTTAATTACATGTTGTACATTAAGTCATTGTTTAATTGCTCAAAACTAACTGTACTTTGTTACAAAAATATTTTTCCCCAAAATATTTATTAAAAAATATTTGTTGATTATTGTCTTTATTTAGCTAAACTTTACTATCGTTCGAGATTTAGTGCTTGTATAATATATTATTTATTTAAATAATAATTATTATTTTCATTTATATATATATATATATATATATATATATATATATATATATATATATATATATAAAAGTATATGTCCTTTAGTATATGCAAATGGAATTAACAAATATTAATATATTTACAAATATATTATTTTGCATCGCTTATCAAAGAAGTTATGTTTTATAAATATTTCAGCATTGATATATTTGAATAAATACGCAAATTTTGGAACTAAATATTTCTGCAGTACACTTTCAGCAGTTTCTATAGATGGACTTGTGTATTATTTAAATTTCCACTCAGAATGAATAAAAACTTATTAGTTAATAGCTTCTTCCCAAATTATTTATTTTAATGTAAATTATAATGAATAGTCCGTACATTATTTAAAATAGAAATTTTATCTTAATTCTCCTTGTAACATTATGTTAACATTAAATTGCATTCATGGTCCATAATGTATTCATTCACTTTTAAATCAGCTTGAATAAAAACATATTCAACGCATAGCCCAATAATAATTACATACTTAAATTTTCAAGTGAAAGTAAAATGTTTCGAACTAATTATTGGCATTTTTTTTTCATTTTTATATGCAAATGTTTTAAATGTATAAAATAGTTTTTATATTTATTTTCATATAATACATACAAAAATGATAAAAGTAAATATTTACAATGAGATGTAACGAAAAATGTTTTATTTTCTTATGTACAGTGAATCGCTTTAGATTTTAAAAATCTTTATTTGTAACATTTCATGTTGCAATGATTTATCAATTCTAATAAGAGATGTGAAATTATTATTCATTACTAGCATAAACTCATGTTTTAAATATCTTCTATTCTCTTTTTTGAGTATTTAATATGTTTTGTGCTATTACAAACTTTTTTCAAAAAAATTGTTGTTTCTTTGACTTTGCTCACAAAAGCATAAATGTAACTATTAAAATTAATGTTTAATCTTAACCTCAAAATAAAGAATATTTTCTAAACATTGATGGAAACATAAGCTGCAAGCATCTATAAATTTATGCTAATAAAAAACAAGCTTGATGGACTAAAATATCTCTCATCAAGAGTAACGAATTCTTTTAAAGTTTAGAAGTTGCGATTTCGGCATTCGAATTCGTAATTAATCAATTATGTCAGTCTTCAAATCACGCACATCCCAGTAAATTCAAAGTTGAGTTGTCATGATTAATGAATAACAAACCAAATGTTAGTTTGTTTAGTCATTCGCGCAAACCTGGCCTCAACACCATAAATTATTTCGAGAGCTCTTTTCCCAAATGCATTGAATGTTACATAAATCTTAATGAAACGGTTCTACATAGCAAACAATGCGGAAGGGGGCTTTTGTGAATCCTCCTGGCAACTGAAATATGTATCTTCGTCGGCATGGATTTAGAGGCAAAATATTTGATTAACAATCTGTGGGGTTCAAATCCAGAATCAAACGAAACATTTTCTTTCAAGCTTAACGAAATTGGCGCTGGGACTTTTGATATATATATATATATATATATATATTTATAAAGGGCTGTTTAATTCCACATTTATCGTTTTCCTGTCGATTATGGATTAAAAGTTTAAACTACGCATGTGTAATTTAAGTTAAATATTAACTTAATATAATGATTTGGATTGTCATGTATACCTAAATACTATTTAAAAGAAAAGGCCTTTGAATATAAATATATTTTGTTAATTATTCTTAGCATATTTCTTGTAACCTAATATAGAAGTTTCAGAAATGATACATTTATTTAAATTAAAATATTCTATGGCTCTAGACGTTTAAAATGTTTATAGTATGTAATTAATCAAATCATAGTTCCGGCCTATATCAATATATATATATATATATATATATATATATATATATGTGTGTGTGTGTGTGTGTGGTAATGATTTTAATTAAAAATAACTGTTTCCCTCATTTTTCCTATTCTTTAACTCAGAGAAATTCATTCTTATTTTCTGATAAAATTCCAACTTATCCATTAATTTAGGCAATCACGCACTCATAAAAACTACCAAGTCACTTTTCCTGTGATCGCAAACTTGTAGGGAGGGTCCCTCCTAGACTGTTCGTCTTCAGAAAAAGTACGTGAAAAATTTCTTCATCCAATACAACATGCCGCATAATCTCAAGAAGTCTCTCCTTATAAATTCGAAGCAAAGTAAAATTCTTTCGTTCGCTCTTCCACTGTAGTGAAGACTGCGAAGCTACGTATCTGGCGTTATATATATATATATATATATATATATATATGTGTATATATATATATGTGTGTGTGTGTGTGCATGTGTATGTGTATGTGTGCGTGTTGGCGCTACAGATCACTATGTCAAATTTTAAAACAAATAGTAATCAGTTAAGTTTGAAAAAGTAATAAGGGTTGGAAAAAGTTTTATAATTTAAAGTGAGCAATCTAAAAAAATGTTTAAAAGGATGTATTGAAAAATATTTATTAGCAAGGAAGCTGTAAATAAAGAAACGTAAAAAACATTAGTGTTTAGTTTATATAACATGTAAGTTTAGCGAAAAACGCTCGTTTCTAGTATACTTATTCTAGAGACAATAAATACTTCAAATTTAAATAAATTACACATGAATATTGCTTTTCAAAAATTTGTTTCATTTGAATCATTTTTAAACTACAGCAAATTAACTTTCCTTTCTGTTTACATTTAAGTTTCATCAGCTTTTATTGAATTGAATTAACTTCATTTGCTGCAGAAATAATTTTAAGAATAAGCTGTGCCTTCTTTTCCAACAATTTCTTTTCTTTAACTTTTTCTTATTATTTACTAATTACTGAATTTCTTTGAAATGTAAATTTAAAGAATTTCGTAGAATTATTTTTACTGTTAATCGGATATTTTGAAATTTAGATTTATTTTCCCTGTCTAAAATTAGTTATTAGAAGAATAATTGTACTTATTAGAATAATAGAAGTAAATTAGTCATTAGAATATTTAATTTAATCTTAAGAATGTTTCTTACTTACATTACTAAATCTTGAACCTAAAATTATCCTTGAATTTTGAATGGGAAACATAAATAAAGTAATAATTTTTTTTTGTACATAAAGGTGGACGAAAAAAAGTTTAAATTTATTCTAATGCAAAATATTACTAGAGATATTTCTGAAAAATTTATTATTTTAATTAAGTATTACTGTAACGTAATTTTGTTTCAGTATTCATTCTAATTCTAAATGTTATCACAGTATAAATTAAGTTTTTCTTTTTGAAATATCACGATAAAAGCAATTGTTTAGAAACAATCGGACAATGTTAATGTTAAACTAATTTGTAGAGCAAATAATGTTTAAGAATAATGCGTCAACATTAACGTTGGATTACGTTTTTTTTGAAACCTATTCGTTTACTTGTATGAAATTTTTATTCAAGTATTTATTTCAATAAAGAAGTAGTTAAAGAATTCAAGGATTTCAGTTACATTTAGAACAATTCCTAAGCCTATTCTAAAGAAAACAAAAGTGAAACCAAGAAACCCGATTAACTTTCGCCTCATCACAATTATAGAAACTGTTCCCAATCACTTCAATCAGTAAATATCTGGAACAAAAATAAAAAAAAAAGTATAGATAGAAGTGAAACCATTTCAGGATAAGGAAATTCCTGGAAAACTTTTTTCAATGGTTATCTGTTCTAAAATTAATCCTTTTTCCCTTTTTCTTCACTTTGCAAATTGGCTAGAGCTAATTTCAAACGCAATCTGTGGCAAAAGTCTCTTTCGCTTTCGATTGAATCAATACCTTGACCTCGATTCTTTCCAAACCCATCTGATCTTTGCACATTTCTTTTAGAGAGTTTCCTCTTCTTCTTTTATTCGAAATTAGATTTTGCCGAAGTTTAGAAATTAATGTTCAGGAGGATATTTAAGTTACTTAATAAAGTTATAAAGCTAAAGTTAAATTTCAATAAAATGCATAATTTGATTCGAAAATTAAAACCGTACATAAAGCACTGTAACAGTAAATTAAATAGTCATGGTATTGTTTTTATTGTTACTGAGATGATTTAAACACATAAATCAAAAGAAAGAGAAAAGTATCGTTTTTTTTCTTTATTAAATTTTAATTCCGATAACGAATTCACTCAAAAGAAACAACCTTTAAAATAAAATTTGGTAAATAGAAACGTAATTCATTTCGATTTAATGATTTACACTATACTTCAATTTTAAAGATGATGTGCAGAAATAAGGCAACTGGAACTTATGCTTTATTTCAAAACTATATTTTAATTAAAAATTATAAGTCCTAATAACTCTCTTATAAGAATACCAATTTAATATTTTTCAATTAAAGTTGTAATTAATTCCAGCTTTTTGAATTGATTATAGTTTGATTCGAGAAGAGTGTAAAATCTTTATTATTTTTCTAGTTTGTTTTTTAGTTTGTAATTTATAATTTAGTGTGTTCATTGTGAAAGAATAAAAACTGTTTTATCTAAATAATACGTATTATACACCAAAAAATGTTATTCAGATAAAATGAAAATCGGCATATTTTATCAGAAAAAATCTTATTTGAAATAGATTTTCAAAACTCTTATATATTATAAACATCCGTCTTTTAGATCATATACAGTTCTTTAATACATACTACTTTATTATATTTTTAAAAATATTAACATTTAATGACACGTGAAGCTGAAAGCTATTACTTTCATAAAAAGTTCATGCTGAAATAAATTAAAATATAATATCGTCCTCAAGAATTTATATATTTGATGGTTTTTTAATTCATTCATATGAAAACTTTATGTACATTTAAATAGTATAATATACTTTTTTATTAAGTGGTGCAAAATCCTTAACCCATTATAACTTTATGATTTTATCATCGCATAATTATTTAGAAATAAATAATGATATGATTCATTTAATTTTTATTAAGTAAAATATAAGCAAAATATTAAAAAAATTACAAAAGATCTCTCAATGCAAGTACTATCCTCTAACTGTTTGCCTTAAGATCATTTTGAAATAAAGAGATATTACTTTCTAATCACAAATTAATAATTTTCAATTTAATGATTAATCATTTTAATTTAAACATTTGTTGCTATAAATATACTTATATTGAGATTTTGGTTGAAAATAAATTTGTATATCTTACATGAAACTTTAAAAATTCTAATTTATTAGTAAATTAGTTCTATCAAAACATCTTTAATCATTCCACCCACAATTTTTATATATTCGTAAGCATTATGATTTCGTGATTATTTTAATTTTATATAATCTCTTTTTATTAGTGTTTGGATATTGCTTTATACTCCAAAGTTTTTAGTTCAACATTGTGAAAAGCTGAGTAAAAATATTCGCAAATGTCCAACTGAAATTTTTGTAAGTTACATTTTATAAAAGCCATATTTTCAACATTGTAAGGCTTTACAATGTAAACATAAAGGGAGTATAATGTAATGCAATTCCTTTTAATTATGTACTTCTAATAAATCATTATAAACTTTTAAATATAGGTTTAGTTTCTCAATATGACTTAAAGCATTTTTCTTCGTCATAAAATATAAGAGTCATTTCGTTATGATAAATAATTTTGGGTTAAGACGTTTCGTAGATTACTCATGACTAATCAGAAGAAATAATTCATTAAAAGTTCTGTATTGAACTCATGAATCATCAGCTTTGAGCACTTTGAACCATTTTATAAACAAGCAGATTGATAATAATAGCATGTCCATCAAACATAGATTTATAAATTTTTAAGGTATCATATAAATAAATACTCACACTGTACACTGAGCTTCACTGTTGCTATCCTAGGATGATAAGTCACAGAGTTGGATGCCTCACATCTGTATACGGCATTGTTATCAGTCTTATCAACCGTGAAAGTGCGAATATTAGTTACTTCCCGTCCACTGGTCGTGAAAGACATGTCTACCTGGACATTGTCCCTGTACCAAATGAGCTCCGCCTGCGGATTACCTCCCCTAGTAATGCACGCAAGAGTTAAAGTATCTCCTACTTGAACAATGTCACCTTCTTGGTAACCTTCGATTTCAGGTATTCCGGGAGGATCTGAAAACAATAAATTATATATTTTACAACACAAAAATAAATTTTATAAAATGGTATTTCAAACAATTTAACGCTGTTACTGAAGCACGTTTTCCAGTTTTGCAAATTAATTTCATGATTGGTAGTTCTTAAGTCTCTTCCTAGTTCCTTTCGATTGAGGATTCATATAACTGATACCGGTTGTTTTGTGCATAAATTTCACAACAGATATTTTATTTTTGTTTTAATATTATCAATATTCTTACTTTTTATTTGTTTTTAAAATATTTGAAGATTTTTGAGCATCTTAGCATTATTTTAATTTAAATTTTTCATTAATTATAGGAACTAATATATTATTAACCTTTTATTATTAAATTGCCACTGATTAATAATTTTTAAGTATTTTGCTTTATATTATAATTTAAAAATTTAAAAACAGAATGTCTCCTTTTTTTTAAAGCAATATGCATACAAGAATAGGAATTGAAGATTGTTCAAGAAAGAGCAAAAATTAAACGTCATTATACATCAGGCACATTGCTTTAATTATTTGATAAATAGAAAAATATATATGTGTATGGAACATTTATATTTTAATAAATGTAAAAATTAAAATTGAAATAAGAAAATATTAAAATTTGATGGAACTCAATTCAAACGGAGAGTCTAAATTTTACGTACGTTGCTCATGGGGTTATCCTAAAATAAATGTACCCAAACTTATTCATATGTTACATAAAGCGATAAGGAATCGTAGATTATTTCATAGCTTTTTTTATTAATTTGTTTTATATTTTATGATTTAGACTCCTCTTTACAAAGAAAATTTATAAGTTAAATTTTTTTATTGGTTATAGAATTCATTAAAATTTTTCTTTCTTTTCTTTTGAAAAATGAGTCATTAATAAGTTCGAAATCATTTAAAGCAGACTGATTAACAGAAATTTATCATTATATTCTGATTTTTTTAGAAATAACACTAATTATTAAATGTCAAATCACTAAAAACGAATATTGCAAACATAAGTTTATATTATAATATGTAAAGGAAGAAAAGGTTTTCATAAATTGTTGAAATAATTCGCAATAAGTAATAAATTCTTCTCAACAGCTACTCATTCAAACCCATAAATGTTTTTCCAAAATTGATTGAAAAACTAGAAATGCATGATGAAAAAGCTACCATAATATTGATTATGTAAGTTGCAATTGAAATATGTCGTGATTTTACATAAGAAATCTCGCACGAATATAAGCAAAACAACTGAAAAATTCTAATTTTTCCCTAAATCAATACATTTCATCAAGAAAATGAGTACATAATGTTGACACATTAGGTTTATGTAAATAAGTATACATAAATTGTCATCTGAGAGAGGTATTTATTTTACTCAAAATTATTTTCATTGAAAAGAATAAACACGATATGAGATTTGTTTTAGCAGCCAAATCGAGATCTTTGTTAATTGTATACAAAAGAATTCATAAGTGTAAAATGTCAAAGGTTCATTCATGCAGAAAATAAAGAGATTTTTTTTTATTATTATATTTTAACTAATTCCATAAGACAACCACATTATAGAGTGAAATCAATATCTCATTTACAATTCAGGTATCTAAATTGAAAGAAATTACGAAAAAAGTACTGCAGAGAATAAAAGAATATTTTATTTTTTATAAGCTATATAGTTTCATAAATTTGAGAATTCTAAAATTCTGCAGAAATCTATATTGTTATTCTTATCATAGCTTAGATAAACACCGGTATAATAAAATTATAATGTTAATACTTGGGTTTGGATGCATAATACAAATTTATTATTGTAAATCAACAAAAACTAACGGGTTTCAGACTTATAAATGACATGGATAAGCTTAACATGACTAAAATGAAAGAAAAATGTTATTACATGATATTAAATTTATAATGTTCCATTTATCCTAAAAATTACCATCTGCGATTATCTTACTTTTGAAAAAAATTTATATTATAATTCTTTGTCTGTATCCAGGGTAACAGAGTCCAAATTTCATTACTGCCTCTTATAAATTTTAATTTATTTAACAGAAAATTTAATATCGTGGCATAAATAATGCGTCTGTCTTATTAACTTTTACGATAGGATTAATTTTTTCATGAAGTATCAAGTTTAGTTATGGTGCCATTTTTAGCTGCTAAAAGGAGTCTTTATAATCTTGCCATAGAGGAATGTTTATTTTTAAGTTATTTTACTTTTATTGAAAAATGTAAACTTTTGTTCTGGTTTTCAGAATTTTTTAACCATATAATGTTTCTAAAATTTTTTACAATATCTATCTTTTATACAACTGAGATAATATGCTATTAATACATCATACGAAGATATCATAAAATAAATGGAATTTAGATAACTTTGAACCATTTTGAAAAGTGTTTAACATTCAAGAAATTCTTTGTTATTGAAAAATTAAATTAATAGTAGCAAATATGAACCTTAGGAAACGTTGCTCAAGTTATGTGGAGTTGCAAAATTTAAAGAAAACGTAAGCTAGAATTAGGAAAATAAATAATGATAAAAAACACTTACAGAATTAGAGCAATTAATTCATTTCATGTAAATAAATAATAAGACTTATATTTCAGAAATATTTCTTAACTTAATCTGAGTTTAAATTTCTGTTTATTTCTCATTTAGCCTATTTGTATCTTATTATTAGATTATGCATTAAAAACCAATTTTTTTAAAATTTGCTTAGTACATTTCACCAAGTAAAAGTTCAATAATTTTATTTAGGTTCAGAAAATCTAATTTATTTAGTTTGATTTCTTATTATAGTGTTTTTAAAAATTTGTTTGATGAACCCCAGGTTTCTCAACACTACTAGATTAGTACAGAAGGAAATATTTTTCATAACAGTTAGTTGTTATGAAAACAATACTAGATAAAAATTGATGCATAAAAATAATTAGATCTAATTTTTTTGCATATAGGAGAAAATTATTTGCTTCATAACAACATTTAATATTAAGATGGATCCTAAATATTCCCATACTTATTGTGAAAATTGTAAACACCATTAAAATGCGATGAAAAATAATTTTTTTTTATTTGAATTGAATTAATTCATTAGTTAAGTTTTTAAATTTAAAATATTAAACTTTTCTATTCTTTAATGATATAATGATTTAATGATTTATCGTCATTTCTATTCAATTCAAAGCAATATACAGATTTAAAAATAGTTTCAGCAATTTATTGGGAATTTATTGTATTTCATTTATAATCATCAAAATTTCTTCAGTTAAACATACTCATATTCATATTTATTATACCTTTTATAAGCACATTTATTATACATTCCATAATTATGTAATCTTGTCACTGATAGACTAAGGAATATAACTAAATGTTAATTTATAATGATGGGAAATATTATAAATTAACTAAAAAGATTTAAAAGGTTTAGTGATACTTTTAAGGTACTAAAAAGGTTTAGTGATACTTTTATATGTTTCTAATAGTGATTTTATATGTTTCTAATAGTGATTTTATATGTTTCTAATAGTTTCTAATAGTAATTGTGTTAAGTATTCATACAAAACAGTTGTACTAGTTAATTACTAAAAATGCATTAAATTATGAACATAAAATACAAATTTCTTCTAGTAAAACACTTTATTTAATTCTTGTATTCTGCGTAAAATTACACGAAAATAAATGTATTTCTACGTATAAATAATGTAAATAAAACTTATCAATTAGAGTTAAGTGCAATTTTGGTTTTGAAAAAACATTCAAAACATTTTAAAGTAGTAAAGTTTTTAGGTAATTTATCAGTCATTTTTAAGTCCTTGCATTATTATTCAATGTACAATAAAAATGAATATTAGAATATTGTGACTTTGTTATGAAATTTAAATTTCTAAATTGAGTCTTAAATACCAAAAAAAAAACAACTTTGTAAGAGAAATGAATACAAACAAAATGATGACCATTTAAAAATACTATATCTCCTAACACATAATGGATATATTTGCAAAACAGTCTAAATTGAATAAAATTTGCTGATAGATAAATGCCAACAATATATTTTGAATTACTTTTTTTTTCGTAAATTTAGCCCTTGTTCTCCTTAAAAATATATTTACGTTCCGTTAACACTCATTTTACTATACATATTCATTTCATATTGAAAAATAAATTAATTTTAAGAAAAGTGCAATTTTTTATACTGCACATTAAGAAAACACATACTTTTACATTGCTGCCAAATGTATGAAAGGTTATTTAAAAAACAATGATGCATACTAATGGTATTTTTAAGTTTCCTTCTTTTTTTTTTTTTTTTGTCATATGCGCGAACTTATGGCTGACATGAATCACTTTAAATCAGTGCATATTTAATATCCTCCCCGTGGTGGGATGTTGAAGTTTGCAGAGGGGTACCAGCTCACTTGCCACCCTTGTTACTTGAACGAGGCTCAGAATTATAAGGTTCGTCATCAATAGCCCTCGTACTGCTTTTCAATGTAATGTTAATGAGTATTCAATCAAGCATTAAGATTAAGTATAATTAGGTGAATAAGATAATTAAGTCTGCTTTATGTATAGAATCAAGATAAATATTTCTTCAAAACAATCGGACTTTATACGTAAGCATCAAATGTTGAGTAAAAAACTTACCGCTTTTACAAACTGTTTGCCATATTATATCCGCAATTTCATTAATCAATAAAAAAATTATACAGTTCATATGCTTGAACTTTTATTCATGAAAAATGAAACAGAAATTTAAAACTTAAATTAACATAGTTTAAATTTAAATTAAAAACACACTTGGAGCTTTTGTATCTATTATAATTTAAAATAAAGCTTGGTAAAAGGAGTACACGTGAAAGTTAAGAATGTGTGTGTGAACCCAAAAATTTGAGCGGGTCTTATACATATTTTAAAATTTCTTAAGTGTTTGTCTAAAGCACAATAGCTGGTTTTCCTTCAAAAAGATTAATTTAGACGAAGTTGCTAAAATTGATTACGGAGACTGTCAGATTATTAATGCAAAATGGTCAAGTTGGATCCATCAACTCGCTTAATGGATTTAAGATTTTACCAACGAGAATAGTGAAACATAAATAAGGAAAAAATTGAGCAGTTAAAAGGCCATTAGGGCTTATTGATTGCTCCAGAGCTTCTTAGGACTAAATTCCTTTGGGAATTGTATGCATTGCCTCAAAAAGTCTTATGTAATTTCATACAGAATTACTTAAAATTATTAGTAACTTTTTAAGGAAAAAAAAAAGGTCCTAATTGTCTTCAATGTTATAAAAAAGTATTTTTTACACCTGAGTAAGAATTATTTTAAAAATATCATAAACATGTATATTTTGTAAAAAAAAATAATTAGATTAAAATTATATTTTTAAAATAATATAAAACCAAAAAATGTTGTTTATAGAAGTTTAAAAAAATGATGCTTATTCTCTTATTCAAGGGAGTGAACTAGAAAATTCATACCATGTGATTAATCCCCCATTTCATAATTAATTTTATAAAGTTCAAAGATTTAATATTTCATTGTAAATTAATTTAACTGAGTATATGAATATTTATGCCAAATCTGATTACTGAAAAAATGAAATATATCTGTATAACCGTTTATAATACGACGCCATTATAAGATATTAATGAGAAAACGAAATGAGAGAAAGCGAAATTAGAACATTTAGATGATGTGCATAATAATACATATAAATTTGGTATGAATTTGTATTTATCGTAGAAAATATTTTCGACTGTCAGCATGTATCTTAGAGCGTCTTATAATTAAGACTATCTTGAAGATATTTTGCTAGATCAGGTTTATATATCTACTATATATATATATATATATATATATATATATATATAATAATTTGACCACATTTAAGAATTATTTACAAACATTTATTTTAGGAAAATGTTCTTTTTATGTTAATTCTTATTACTATGTTTTAAGTAAATAAGTGTAGAATATAAATTAAATTTAAATATTTTATGCATTTAATGTGTACATTTGATTAATTTGTTTCTTTTACTGAAAACACAGAATATTGTTAAGCAGTTTTGTGTATGTAATTTTTTTCGTTATTCTGAACAGTAACATGAAACATTTATAAATTATTATGTCTTTCTACAAAATGTTTTAAGCTATGCGTATTAAAGCGCTAGAAGCATATTTTTTAAATTATTTCTTATAACAATATTAAATGCTTTGTCTAAAATTTAAAATACACTATATGGTGTAAAGAAATTTTAAATTACTTTTCACCAGAATTTACTACAATTTATTTATTTATTTTAAACATAATGCAACATATATTGAAATTGAAAATGCTTCTCCAAAGAACAGGTAAAAAATTATGCAAATTTCAGGTTAGACTTTCATCACCACGTTTTGCGAATGATGCGAAATACGAAGCTCACCAGTGCCCTTTGAAGAAGACATAAGCGAAGGAACCTGAAGATTGTTGTTCTATTATATCTGCTAGGGAAATCATTGTAGACATTTTTTTTTCTTGTCTCAGAGGACACTTGTAATAGCAAAGAATGCTAGGTCGTCGTCAACGGAGGCAGTTCCAGTAGACAGACGAGCTTACGAGGGTCATGGTGATTGGACTGAGCAGGGAAAGCTGGTCATTACGGAAAATCTCAGTTGAAACACATTTGGACGCATGCACCAGCTGCGGCGAAGATGGATGGAACAAGGAAATGTGGTAAGTTTGAGGGGTGCCGGTGCAGCCAGAATGACGTCAGCATGAGTAGATCGAAGCATCCACCGACAAGCGGTGGCGAACACGGACGCTACTTCTATCTCTGCTCTTCAGCATGTTGAAGACACCCTGGATGTTCCCATATTAACCCAAACCATGTCCTGGCGAGTGGTTGCTGGTGGCCTGTACTCATGGCGCCTATTAATAAGATTTCCATAGATCCCACAGCATAAAAGCCAACGTCTGCAATGTTGCAGAGCTCGATCAATGAGGACGAAAGAAAGGGTCGTGTTATCTGATGAATCTCGCTTCTGTTTCTCCAATAGTTACCGTTTAAGAGTGGGGTGTCGACGGGAAGACAGGTCCAATCAGGAAACAACTATTAAACCATTCCCCGTATGGCTATCTTTGGGGAGCATCATGCTTTGGGATTCAATTGCGTACAACTCCATGTCACCTCTAGCTCGTATTCAGGACACTATGGCGGAACAAAGATGCATGAATGATGCGAATTTGCCGGAGACACTCCCCTACCTTCAGAGGGTGTCCAATGCACTTTATCAACAGGATAACACCCGATCGTACACTGCTCGCATTAGCCATCGTGCTTTGCAAGGTGTACAGATGTTTCCCTGGCCGCCGTCTTCTCCTGCTCTCACCAATTGAACACATTTGGAATGCGATTGGATGTCATTTACTGACATTGTCACTGCTGCATTCAGAAGTTGACCTTTAGCAAATGGTTGACAGGAAATAGAGAGTCATTCTTCTGTACGCCATCGGTGCCCTCATTTACTCAATTCCTATACGTTTGTTTTGTGTATCGACGTCCATGATTGTCCTAAAACCTACTGAACCGACGCTGTTCCCGCCCTTTATTATTCATATTACTTCGAAATAAATATCATTTATCGTTTGTTTCTGTCTATGTCTGTGGGCCGAGTTTTATCACTTTCCTGCTACTCCTTCTAGGTGTTGCATTTTCAATATCGCGTTTTGTATATAAATAATACTCACACTGAAAAATTACTAAAAATATTTCTTGCACTATCTGCTGTTAAAATTAGGAATTAAAATTCTATTTAATATTAACATAATAAAATATAAGGTTGATTTTCTAAGCTTCATCTGATTAAATTTCTCTTAAAATGTGCTAAGTATATGTTTAGCAAAATATGTTTTTGCAAAATTTCTTAAAATGTGTACTAATTATGTTGTGGGAAATTTATTAGAATATCTATGAGGTCTTATTCGACGAATCTAAAGAACAAGTGGATTAAAGTATAGTTATTTAAAAATACACAAGAACAGGCAAGAATAGCTCATCTGAAAAAACATACAGTTGAAGCCCCATCCCTAGACATGATTACCTTGTCTATCATGTATCACAAAGTATTTTTTCACAAATTTATGTTTTTATAATCATAAGGTTTCTCCTTAAGAATATTGTTCGAATTTAATATTTACTAATATACTTTTTATTAATGTGACACGGTTATGATTGATACATCTAATTATTACTAAAACTTAATTTTGGGGAATATATATTATATTTTTGTATTGATTGTTTGCGTACCAAAAAGACTGTTCTAAAGCATTTCACAGAAAACTTATATAAAACGTTTTAAAAAAAATAAAATTTAAAAAAAATCAACAGAAAAAGTACAACAAGAATGATTCACAAATCAATAAAATTTGCATGATATTTAATATATTATTAAATGTTTATTCTTCCAAATTTTGAAATGACTGTAACAATAAATTAAGCACAGAAAGCTTAAAAATGCATATTGTCATATTAAAGTAATTATAACTCATAATGCTATTATAAAAAGGTATTACAGTAAAGGCAATAATGTCTTCGAATTGGTCGAAATAATTATTAATGATTTACAAAGCAATGGAATCTTCATTGCATCATATTGACCAACAAAACATTTTTCCAAGTTATGAAACGGATATAACAATAAAATAAAATAAAAAAAAAAATCCCGATAACATAGCGAAATTTAACAAGTCAAGTATTTTAAATGTATATATTACAGAAATGCAATAATATATTCGGAATAGTAAAATAAAATATCAATGATTTGCAAAGGAATGCAAATATCTTTGCGTACTATTTATTAATAAAAATTTCTGGTTACAAAATATGAAACAACTAAAACAATAATTTGAATACAAAAATTTTCAAAATAATATAACTAAATCTAACAATTCAAGTATTTATAATATATGATGCTGTTATAGCGAATATATTAGAGAAATGCTCCTGTAAATTTCAGAAATGCTAGATAAAAGTCATGATAACAGCATACCTGGAATATTTATTTTTAAATATTCACATTATATTTTACCGCATGTGAAGATACGAGAATCCGTATGCACGCATTGGGAGGTATTTATTTCAAATCTTTTCTCTCTCCGCAAACTATTCCGAGAAAGTCAAACTGAGAGTCCCTCTCTCCGGAATCGTGCTTTATACATAATGTAACCTATTTTATCTGCTCGAAATGGCATGCGTATCCTCCTCGCATTTAGAATAGTCATCATATACTGTTCGAAATCCGAAAAGGAGCTAGATAATGATAGGTTTACTTCGATTTTCGAACGAGAGAGTATTTTCCTTTATTTTTTTCTCTATCCCACCTAAAGAAAATAATAACTAAAGGAGAAATTTCCGATTCAAAATTGATTCGAAAAGACATTTGGCGATGTTAGAAACGCTTTGTACTTCGGCACCAAAAACGCAAAGAATGAAATTGGAAGGGAATGGAACAAAAAACATCATAAAAAACTAGGAGGAGGAGAAGGAGAATAAATAAAAAAAAAAAGAAAAGAAACAGCTGCCAAAATGTTCTTTGTTGAATCGTCTGAGGGTACTAATCGCCATTGAGCGTTTTTTAAAAAGGATTGATGGTTATTAGAAGGGAACTGAAGTGAAAGAAAGAGAATGAGGCAGTATGGGAGATTTAAGACATAGCCAATGTAGGTAAAGGAGTAAGTAATTCATTCATAAATCAGTGCTCTTATTTTCATAATAAGATTGCTTCATGTTATGACGGATGAAAGAAATGATTATTTGATGATGGATTGTTTGAACACTTTTTGAAAGTTTCAGCGTTTTATTTCACTTAGTTTCAGCTTCTCTAATCATTTTCGTTTTATACAAATTGGAATTCAATTTTGTTTGATTACGCATTACAATTGATCTACTCTTTGCAGTTCATTTGTTTATTTTACATCTTAATAATCAATAGTTATTAATCGATATGAATTATATGAATTTACTTTGTAACTGAAATGAAATGTAAAATAAATGAATTAATATTTTAAGTTATTGAACGTCCCATATGTCATCTCAGCAAAATTTTCTGAATAATTTATATCCCTGCCTATTAACACAAATTAAATAAAAACATTTCAAAGCATTTGCTTGAAAGTTATACTTTCACTTATACGAGTATGTATATTAAATTAAAGTATTTGAAAAATACCATAAAATGGTACACAGTTGAAAACTTATGTAGTTATTTCATTTTTAAAGTTTTTGTAATGGAATTAAGAATTGAAGAGAAAATTAAGAAAGAGAGAAGATCCTTGGAATCTCCTTATTACATTTCTGTGAATATTAAAAATTTTATACTTCATTAGTTGTCGCAATTTTTATGAACAAACTTATGTTGAATACATCTTAATACTTCAACTGATAAAATTTAGCAATTATTTAGTTCTACTTTCAAAGAAACTAAAAATGGAAAATTTTAAATACTATCTCCCAAAAAAGTGTTAATAAAAGTATTGTGATTTTAAAAACATATCTTATTTCCACTGAAAAATATTCTTACTAATGGAGGTTTGATATGAGAAGCAATAGCCATATCATAGGTAAAGAAATGTGACATCAAATTCAAAGATGGCTGCACATCTAAAGAGAGTGAAGGCCATTCTCCTCCAGAGAATAAGCTTCGACTTTTAGAAATGATACCGTCATGATCCAAGAGAGGACTCTGATGATTCAGGATAGTTGAATCACGATAAGAGAATTTGCAGAAGAGGAAAGCACAAGTACGGGATCTGTTCATTCCGTCCTGACGCAAGATTTGAATTTTAAAATATTATCAGCAAAGTTCTAACCAAAACTGTCAAGGTCATTACCAAACGAAAACTATGAGTACTCCAACTAAGAGATAATCACACCCAAAGAAGCTGGGATGATAGTAATGATTAAAACTCTTATGTTTTGGTTTGTTTTAGTCCTTTTTGCAGTTTGTGATGCAAAGCATAACATTCGGTATGAAGCCATGGAAGATTGCAGACACGTCTGATTGTGTCTAAGACATAACAAAGAAAAAAATATATTTGTAAATAATTTAACCTTGCCATATATATATATATATATTCAATTCAACAGGAAATCCTATTTATAACTACTTTGTGAATTTACTTTGAACTACAAAAAGACGTTAGTAATTTAGTAATGTTGCCACTTTAATGGAATATATAAAAATGTTGAATACAAAAAAAGAATATCACAAAAGCTGCCACAGAGTGAGGAGAAATAACTCCGTTTGGGGATCCTACAGAATATGCTGGAAACAATAAACAGCGATTCCAGCTTTCTCATCATAGTGATTACAGGCAGTGAGTCTGGATTTATCGATAAGATACAAAAATTAGTAGAATTCATCACAATGGAAACATCTTATATCCATAAGCCAAAAATAATTCGAGATAAAAACCAATGCCTTTAAAAACAACTTTTTTATATGGTGGCAAAGAGTATTAAATAAAAAATTAATTTTCGGTATTTTGCCGAATGTGGCTACCCTGGTCCACTTCGCCAAGTTTGGCAATTTTTGAAATAGCGCCTAGTGCAGCATTATTAACCTGCTGAATCTAAACTGCATTATTACAAACTGCATTATTGAAAAAACTGCATTAAAAAACAATTATTGAAATATTTGTTAAAACTAGTCACAAATATCTAAATATTGCATTGTTAGGCGAGTAAGAAGTTTTCTCAAAGTTTCAGAGCTCTTGCTTGATGGCAAGTTGGTTAAATTAGCAATCGAAAATTTGATGACACACTGATGCACACACACAAACAGACAAACACACATCTAGTGAAATACATACAAACGTTGTAAAATGCAAGGCTGTATTATGGGAGTATCAAATTCAGGCTGACACTTTTCTTTATTTTCAGGGGTGTATTTTAACAGGTGTACACAATACAGGTACAACCACAATCAATAAGTATTACCAAAAAGTTCTGCGTCGCATTTGTCACACTGTGAGACTTGAAAGTGACCTGCGAGAAACTTTACCTACTTCACGAGCTTAATGACCTGCTATGTGAGACGTGCAATGACATCTTCGTGAACTTCAAATATCATGATAACACACCCACCCATTCTTCAAATTTGAAATAATTTCTTGGCTGAACACTGTAAGCCTTTACTTTATCCTCCCAATTTTATCAATATGGATATGTGCTACTCCCGGCTCATTCTCAAACTGAAAATGCTGCTGAAAAGAAGCTTTTAGCTTAAAGAAGACATCAGGGTAAATGTAATATGGCAGTTGCACCTGTACTTCAAGAAAGAAGTTAAATTGCTGCATCTAGCATAAGCAGAAAAAAAATTAATGCATTGAAAAAAATGCCTAAAACCAAAATTTTTGTGTCTGAGTAATTACTTGCTATAATCTCACAAATCTAGATTTTATCACCGGCTCATCCTGAAATTGAAAATCCTACTGAAGTAAGCTCTTAACTCACACAGAAGATATGATAAATGTGGTGGACCAGCTTTGTATCACTTAAAAAAACAGCTTTTCACCACTTCATCCGGCAATAACAGAACCGTTGAGAGAAGTATGGCCAGTCAAAGGAAGGGGGCAGTTTTGAAGGAAAGTTATCATATACTGTATTAGAATGCGAGTAAATGTATGAATAAAAGTCCCATAAGTTTTGAGCATACATCATATAAATTATTAATTTTGCAAAAAAGAAAATGTCAAAAATCCAAATTTTTTTGTTCAAGTAATTACTTGTTTTAATCTGTCAAATCTAGATTTTATTATCGGCTCATTCTCAAGCTGAAAATGTTTCTGCAGAAAAAAAGCTTTTAGCTCAAAGAAAATATGATAAATATGGTGGATCAGTTTGCTCACTGAAAAAAATACCACTACTGCCTCCGGCAGTGACAGAACTGTTGGGAGAAGTATGATGATGTTTTCAAAGAAAGTTACCTTAACATTGTATTTGAATATAGGTATTTTTATAAATAAAGTTTCGATAACTTTCGAACACACCTCATGTAAATGATTAGATTTGATTTAATTGTTTATTAACGTCGTGCTGAGAACAAACTCGAGGGCTACTAGTGGTGGATATCGTAATTTTGAGCCTCTGTCTTTTAACGAGGAAGACATCAGATCTTGCACCTCTCTCTCCAAACTTCCACACCATGCTATGAGGTTCTACGTGCATAAGACCCACTACATGGTGGGTCCTTAGATGCATCATGCTTGATCCCCTAAATCGATATAAACAGATCTGGCCCCAAATCCATAACAATGACCACTAAGCTACCGCAAGCCACATATTAATGATAAATTTTCTTTAGAAAACAAGTCAAAAATCTATATTTTTGTTTGTGAGTAATTATTATTTTTAATCTTACAAATCTAAATTTAATATTTGTATGTGTTGATTACAGAAAATTAAAATTGACATATAGTTTCTTCATTATATATATAATGAATAACAATTAACATTTTTAACATATTAGTAATAAACAGTACCTTAAATTTATATTACTTAAAATGTCTTTTCAATTTATAATAAAAATCATTTATTTTGTTTATTCTTAATTAATTTAACATTAGATACAAAAGTTCATTAAAATGTGCCTTATTTTAAATTTTATGATTTGACAGTAGCATACACACACATATAATTATATAAAGGAAAAATTGATTATCAAATTAACATATCTAAAATCAATTCTGTCGATATATGAAATTTATTGACTGCATCACACCATATATTAGATATTTTGCAAGAGAAGTTTAATGTATTCTAAATTAATAAAGAATGTTTTCTTCTACAGTTTGAATCTATTTAAATTTCATTAATTCTTTTGTATCGCGTAAACTGATGTAATTTACCCCATCGATGAGAACCAAATCCTATCAGGCATGCAAAAATCGATCGACACAAAAAGAAAGTTTCTTCCGCACTAGACACAGCGAAGAGAAGAGAAAGTGTTTCGAGAAAATTAATGAATACCGGGGCAATTTGTCTGCATTGAACCGTTTTACATCACGTTAACCCTAATAATCATTTAACTCTATGAGACAAATTTCAGCTCCAACAATTTTTTAACAATTTTAATGCTACAAATTATCCATAATCTTTTCTATTATGAATTTATTTTTTCCGTCTTGCTCTTAAAGTGCAAATTAATTCACTGAAATACTTTTTTTTTATTCTTTGTTGTTTTTTCGTCTTTTAAATATATTATGAGCCCCGAAGAAAAATCTTATGAGATAGGATAATACAAGGATATTAAAAGCAATTATTATTCACGTGAAGGTTAGATAGATAAGGAAAATGAAAAAGATCGTGTTTTTATCAGCGAATTATTTCAGTATACACAGGAATAATATATTCACAGTTTTGTCAACTAGGGCTCTGTTATGTTTTTAATGTCCAATTATGGTGAAATACACTTTTTAAATTAAATTTGCATTGATGCATGTTTTAATGCAAGATATAATAGCTAGGTCGTTATAAGTTTAATTACTTCCATGTGTGTGGATATGCAAGAAAATAGTGGATTTTTAATTAATTTTGATAATGTTTAGTCCCTATGTGTTATCCTCAATAGTATATTCTTTGGTCATTTTTTATCCTATTATATTCATTACTTTTATTTGTTATTATGATGCAGCTAGTTTCATAAATGAGTATGAAAATTTATTATCAAGCACTTTTATCTCTAGAAAAATTTCTTATTAAATCTCATTTATTTTTCTTAACTTGGATCTAATTGTAACGGTGTAACGACAACTTACATTTATAGTTTTACTTTTAAATTATCCATACATTTTAACCATATATTACATCTTTATAATTATTATTTGCTAGAATAATTTAAATATCAAAATAAATATTTACTAATTTACATTAAGTGTTGATATTTTTTTGCAATTTGTACAAACCAATCACGTAAATAGTCAAAATAAGTGGTAGCTAAAGTACCGCAGTATAAAAATATTAGGATGACAATATTCTAATAAATTCAGTAATTAAATTTAATTAGTCTCAGTATCCAGAAAATCACCAAAATATAGAAAAATACTTTACTGCTTTATTTTAATTGTATGACTTTTCTAAATAAACGTACAAAGTTTTGCATTTCTTGCTACATTATTTAGTGAGTTATTTAAATTTTCCTTAAGAGTGTGCAAAAATCATGTTATTGACCTTCTTTTCTCTGCATTTTTATTTTTTGTGATTGTCTTGTACTAAAATAACTAAAAAAATGTTTTTGTAATAATTGTAGCATTTAATTTTTTTTTCTTGTAGCTTTGCATATCTTTGAAAATTCTTCCCATGGGGAGGAATAATGATTTAGATAAATAGTTATTTTTTTAGAATATCCTCAAAATTCGACTTAGCAGTTTTTTTTATTGTTTTTCGTTGTGTCTGATAGAAAAACATCTGTTAAACTATGAGCAATAATACCAGATCTAAACACAAGAACAGAATTGTGAGAAATATTTCAAAAATGTGAGCCGATAATCGTTTAAAAAATATTACAATTTGCAGAAATAGAAATTTTAAAATATTGAAATATTTTTGAAAAAATAATAAAATTTTTAATAATGCTTTACATGATATGAATTGTTTTCTGAAAGGGATGTTTTATATGCGTTCAACCATTGTTAATATAATTTTTTTCTTATAAAAATCTAATTTTAAAAAGTTATGTTTATGTTTCTAATTTTAAAAAAGTTTAAAAATTGTCCCTTTAAGATTCGAAATTTATGACAGGAAAACAATGATTTTTTTTTACATATGCAAATATGTTGCTATTTTGAGAAAATTGCGTCAATAAAAATGCGTGGTCATAAAATAATGGAAACATGATGTTAGGGTCAAAAGATTGTTATTATAATACATTATGATTTTAATAATTACATTTAATTAGCATAAGGTATATTTACATTGCTAATATATATAAAATTTATTTTCGCATCGTGTGATTTTATTCTTATATCTGAACAAAATAATATGGTATATTTTAATAATTTACCGTTTGCTCTTATTTTACTAATATTTAATTTCATAATTGATTTTTAGTCCAATCTCGTCTGCTTTTATTCTATTTTTGTTGTTAACATTGGCAACGTTTTTGTAATTTAGAATATTTTGCTCGTGAAAATAAAAATACATTAGGAATTTGAAGAATTTGTTTTCTTTTCTTGATAGTGATTGCTTCTGTGTAACCTGGGCTCATAGGTACGCTTATTTTATGCTAATTAATATTCATTTTGAATATTTCTATTTTTCTGAGAATTTTGTAACAAACACGCATATTAAAATGTGATCTGAAAATTAAAAAAAAAATGAGTTTTTCATTTACAATGAAGTTAATTTTATAATTCTTACATTATTCCAGAATACTCTTTTACCATCTATAAGAAGAAGTAAATTTTGCTACAAGAAATTATTATTGTTGAATTTTTATTTTTAACTATTGGTATAGTTAAGATAAATAAGATTCAGATATTATATCTGATTAACATATATGTACTTACATAAGACATCTATAGTAATCTTCGCATTTAATGGATGTGTTAAAGCTCCGTGTATTGCTTCACATGTGTATGAAGCTCCATTATCGTCCATAATAACATACACAGTAATCGTGCTTAGAGTAGTATGAACACGACTACCTGTTATTTCTTCTCTAGGATGAAACGAACCTGAAATAAAGGTAAAAAAATATATGAGGAACAAAAGTGTTATATAAAATTTGCTGATATACAAATAAATATAGAATAGTATTAAGTTTATTTGTACGTAATACCATTTAGGTGTTATAATTATATCTTAAGTTAATTGGTGAAAACCTATTTTCGTCCACGCTCGGGTGACAGAGAAGAAATGAAATCCAATCGCAAATATGAACCTCTCATAACCAATAACTAAAAGGTTTACATTATTAAAACGGTTGCTAATTAAGTACAATTATCGCACATTTTGGCTTCATATGATTTTACATCACCAAGACGGGAATTAAAATACCACCCAGCCAGCTATGTTTGTTTATTGGAAAGGTCACATAAATATCAGATAAATATTAACTGGAGATGAAATCAGTATATGATAATATTAAAATCTAAGGTAAAATAGAATGGGTTGGGTAAACATTTTCTTAAAGAAACTTAAAATTATTGGAATGTGATAGTACTCATTCAACAAATTTAATTTCTTAATTTAGAAAATACCTTCTATATATTAAATTTATACAATTCTTCACTAGAAGAAATAATCAAATTTTTAAATATCAATGATATGTATTTATGTATTTTTAATAATTTTAAAGAACACTCAATTTCATTTATTATCTAAACCAAATATAATCTTATTATAAATCCAAACTGCACATTTACAAAAATCTTTATTATTCTTAACTCACTGATAATAAAATTGAATTTCAAAAATAAAAAAAATAATTTAAATGAAATTACGCATGATTGATAAACATACTATTTGCGGAAAAAAAAACTCTAAATAGCAGTGAAATACTTTTTCTCAAAATCATTCCTCTCAAGTTTTACAACAATTATCGATTTTAAACGCATGAACTTTGAAAAATATCTAACAATCATGGATACAATTATTTTCTAGTAATTATTATCCTGAAGTATTTGATAATAAATATAAGTGGGGATTGATTAATTTTTAACTATGACCTTTTAGTAAAATATAATGAATGGATCATTAAATGATTATGATAAACAGCTCTTAGTTTTCCACGTAAATATTCAATTACTTGTTTAAAGTAATGAAATTTTAATGTATGAAATTTTTTGTTCAGGACATATGTAGTGCAATATATATCTCAGTAAACCATAGATAAAACTTTCGAGAATATATATGAGCGTTCATTAGCAGTATTTAACAATACCTTAGACTAAAATGTCGTTATTTTTCGTTCAGAAAATACTGTCAGGGAAAGAATAAAGTATAATAAGTCTCAGCAATATTTGAATATATAGACAAAAGCTTGTTTTATCTTAATCTTATTTTAATTAATGATTCTATTGAGACTCTTGAGAACTATTTCTGATATTGTCTCAAAATAATGGTATATCTAGAACAAAATCATATTCAGACTTATCTGTTGGTTAATGTAAAGTTTATTATTTTAATATTCAAACAAAATGAAGTTATGTTTAGTGGAAGCATAACAATGGTCCTAAATAATTTTTGGTGAAAGAAGTAATATGAAAGTTTATCACAAATTTCTTTTTTTTTTTTTTTTTGTTACATATGACCACCAAATTTTATTTTTGAAGAAAAAAAAAAAGAAAACAATTATAATTATTTATTTAAAATAAGAATATTTTCTTAAATTATGCATAATCTGCTATAAAAGATAAATTTTTAATTATAAATAAATTTAATTTTTTTGTAAAAATCTTCCCATTTCATATATAAGAATTGATATATATATATATATAATTCTAACTAGTTTAATCAGTGGTATGACTTTGACAGGTTTTGTTGAAAGTGTTATCCTCTTTCATTGATTAATTGATTGATTATAAAAGTGACACCTAGGAACAACACGATGACTTTTGGTGACAGATCTCACAACTTTGAAACTTGTTCAAGTAACAAGGACGACACCTGAGTTGGCACCCCTCTCCTAATTTCCATACCACACCAACAGGAGGACTTTGAGCTTCAACATATTTAACGTTCATCAGCGCATTTGTATGAAATTAAATATATAAGAGAATTTATTTTTCTTTAGAATGTATTCTCAATTGTAGTTATTAATTATTTGGCTTTGTTTATGTATTCTTTTACCAATCTCTAATCAGTGTAATTAGAATATTTTAAAATGAATGGCTTATTTTTGGTCTTAACAATTGGTTTTTTTTTGTTAAAATCCAATTGTTCACGTCAGGTACCTTCTTGTATTTTAGGGAATTTATTTCAATGATCCCTTTCTCTCATCTTAGATTGATTTCTATCTCTCAATTAATCACAAAGAATTTTCAAAGTTAAGCCATCTCTGTAAATATTTATTTAAATGAAATTATATTATTTTTAAGGAAATATGCTTAGTGTATTAAACTTCATATATCCTTAAGATAAATTCTGCACCATATTATAATATGTAATTACAATATATTATTTTTTGAACAAACATGTCCAAATAATTAGTATTTACAGTGAGAATTTGGAACGATTAAAGAGTGAGTTTCATTGAGATCATAATTAATGAAATTTTGTATTTAAATGCTGATGGATATGAATAAAGTAAGAAACTAACAAAAACGAATTTATTTTCTTAAAGTTAAAAAAAAGAAATATCATTTCTGCTTTTTCAATAATTTATTTACACACGAATGATAACTGATAATGAAACATTTTCAATAAGGCGTGAAACAATCGAATAGCGCAACATTTGTTAAATCCGAAAATATATTTAATATAAATTTATTTGAATAAAATTCAATAAATACAGTTGTTTCTCTTTTTAAATATTTTATTTACACACAAAATCTAACTCCAAAAGAAACAATTTAAATAAAGCTTGTTAAAATCTAATAGGTATTGAAATACATTTTAAATCCTTCAAGACATAAGAAAATAATATGTAATTTACTATTCCAGGAGCAGGAAATCATGTCACATCGAATTTCAACCATACAGACTTTAAATTCAATTACTGTCAATGACTTATTAGTGCCTAGGTAATTTATTTTTATTTTAGAGCTACTCTGTACAAACAAATTTTTACCTTTTAAAACTTTGAATACAATAAATTTCATTACGTTCTAAAATCACAGTCATAAACATTTTCTAATTAAATTTGTTTTATATTATATTTATTTTAGAGAAAGTTGTTTCAACTATACTATCATTAAAAGTGATTTTATTCCTTTCATTGTATTAAAATGAATTTATTATTTATTTTTATAAAAATTAAATTAAAATAATGGTAATTATATAACGAACTGTGCCAGTATCTTACATATTATGAATTTTCATTTTATTTAATATGTTCGTATTTCCGGTTCATTAAATATAATAAAATAATAATATGGTTTTGATTAATTCAATTAGTGTCTTCTGTTATACATTTTACCTCATTTTCAAATGATAACATATTGATTTTGAATTAATCTTTAATATGAATCAAAAAGTTTCATGTTTTTTATTTACGTTATTTATGGTCTTAATTTTTGACTCATGAAAATGAAATATATATATTTAAGAGATATATACATCAAATTCTGTTTCCTTAAAAGAAGATAGTGAAATTTTTTTAAATGTTTATGTTAAACTTATACCATTTGTTATTTAGGCTAAAAATAGTTCAGAACCATTCACAATCTATTCAGGTCTTGAATAAAAATAAACTGTTAAGGTAATTTGATATGATAAAGAAATGAATACAGAAATAAATGGTCTGCTAGAAATTTAAGTTGCAAAAACTTTTAACTATTAACCTTTTCCGTTCTAAATGGATAAAATGATTTAAGAAAAGATTTTGTAACTGATTTAGTTAAATGTATATTGAACAAGTTAATTATACATAAAATTAAATGAAATAGCCAGCATTTCAACAATAATTTTGTTTATTACTCAATCGTTGTAGAAATATATTAATTTATAATAGTTTTACGTTATTTCTAACAAATAGATTTTTTTCTATTTTTGATTTGAATTATAATTGATGCTAATTTTTAAAGTGGGTTTTTTAAAGTAATACATTCTTTAAATTTTTAATGAAAAAAGAAAATTTCCTGGCAATAGTATTGAGTTAAAACCAATTGAAATTTCATTATTTATAGTTTAATAGCTTTTCTCTCTCTCTCTCTCTCTCTCTCT